>JACCGJ010009830.1:0-108870 GCA_013407085.1 Atriophallophorus winterbourni | reverse complement strand
CTCCCAAGATCACTTTGAACCAATGCCGATGGTGGTATACAGCGCGTGCGTAGTAAATGCTTTACTGTACGGTAGTGAAACCTGGACCACCCACGAAAGACACGAACGGAAGCTGAGTGCATTCCATCTTACCTATATCAATCTCAGAAAATTTGAATTTAACTTCGCACATTTCTTTTTGTTCCCGATGCTGCACCCATTTTCTCTTTTCCAGACCTACATACGAATTGACGCCAATCCATCCTCCCCTGTATTGACTACCCTGTGTTTCCTCTGACCCCACCATTTACGGAACTTTGGTAACCGAAACCCAATTTCATGGACTCCACCCGACCCCCTGTGATGACTATCCTGTGGTTCTATTTTAAGCTCATAGCTTTTTGTACCAAAATATACTATTGACTAATGACTATCTACGAAGCATCCGTCGTATCTTGAACATATCGTAGATGGACAGAGTGACTAACGCTGAAGTGCTTTCAAAAGCTGGTGTACAGAGCATGTTCACTTTATTACGACAACGCTGCGAGCGGTGGCTTGGTCATGTCTACAAAATTGAAAATAATCGTATTTCGAAAGATCTACTTTATGGTGAGTTGCGATTAGGAAGTCGACCATTGGACAGACCGCACTTGCGGTACAAAGATGTTTGTAAAAGAGATATGAAAGCTCTTTGCATTGACAACCGCGAGTTGGGATCAACTTTTTATTGACCGCTCACATTGGAGGCATTGTGTAAAGCGTCGTCTGTAAGCTGAGGAGGAGCATATACAGCTCTTGGCCGTTGAACGCAGATCACGCCGCCGGCGTGCAACTGACGCCCTACGACCGAGTTCTGACTATCGTTGCAAGAGCTGCGGGAGAGATTGTTCCCCCCGAATCGGACTGTTTAAACATTCAAAAAGCTGTAGAACATGAAAATTCATGGGATTGTGATGTACATCCATCGTAGACATCTACCGAAGGAGGCCAACAACATTTTGGCTAGTTTGTCCCTTCATTGCCGTGCTCTACAAGCAACGCAGAAAAAGAATATCTCCACGTTTTTTGCGTTGCCGGAGAATCGTACAACGACTTGGAAACAGTTTTGCATGATAGGTGCTGCCAAGCATCACAGCGATAACACTTGATGGCAAGATCGCTATCATGAACATTAGTCAATAGTTTTATTGTGGTAATAAAAGCTTATAGCTTGTAAAAAACCACTGGGTGGTGTGTACAGAGGGTCGCACAAAGCGTGCTAAAAAGTATACATCTTGTGTACATTTTGCGCAGTTATTCCGTTTAATAATCTTATCAATCCGACCCATTATTTAAGAGAAAGATTGTAATTGTATTCAGTAATAAAAGGGAGATATGTAACACCATAATCAAAATCTGAACGAAAGATGAATTGCAAAATAAATCTGTCAGCAATCGTGCGAGGTAAATTCGTATCGCGCGCGATATCAACGCGATATCACGTGACGCTCGCGTCTGCTTCGGATTATCGTCCGACTTATGGATAATTATTCATTAATTATGCAAACATCTCAGGTAGCAGTAGCAGTATCACAGGGCGATAGTCGACCAAGTCGAAACGAGTACCCAGATACTTTTAGAGGTTTGCTTGTAAACACCCGCCGCTATCAGGATTGATTCGTAGGGAGCACAGTTGTGTGTACCTGTGAATGGATGGCAGGTGGCTAACATCCGGTTTTTAATCGACACTACACTGAAATCTCAGTGCTATGCCACCCGTTGGGACCGAGCAAAAGTGGCATAGTAGCGAGAGTGGCATAGTAACGAGGTTTTGTAAAAAACGGCTTTATTTGCTCAATCGATCCGTCCAAAGCTCTCAAAAATCGTCGGCTGACGCATCTTCTTTCGTCGGATCTCGTTCATCTCGTTGTCTAGCCGGTCACACGCTTGCATCACACCGGGCTTCCCGCTTGTCTGCTGCATGAACATTCGGACAGTGATCCAAGCACGCTGGGCTTCCTCGAACAAAACGATTTCCTCGACGTTCACTTCGTCTTCGCTTTCCACCGGCTCCTCATTGTACAGCATCTCCTCCGCAATCTCCTCCAGCGTGAAGGACCCGCCAGTTGCGACGCGTTCGTCGGCTTCGAGAAAGTCAGGCAGCTCGATCTGCTCGTTATCGTGCATCTTTTCTCGGCAGGCAGAGCTTTCCAGATCTCGAGCAGCTCCGCATCCTGAGGCTCAGTTCGGATTTCTTCTTCGATAAACTTGGCTTTCGCGAAACAGTTCCTGATTGTCGACTTGCTGACCTGCTCCCAAGCATACCGGGCGACGTGTAGAGCGTCGAGCAACGTGAACTTGAACTCCTTTCCGCGATCGTCCATCGTCTCTAGCCGGCGGCATAGCAACAGCTTTTTATAGTGGCGCTTGAAGTTCTCTATGATTCCCTGATCCATTGGTTGTGAATTGGCTGTCGTATTGGGTGGGAAGAAGACCTGTTGGATGTTGTTCAGCTGGAGCTCAGGAGGGTGGCCAGAGAAGTTATCGAGGCAGACCAGAACTCTGCGTCCCTGCTGGCCGAGTCGTCCGTCCCACGCACGCAACATCTCCTCGAAAATCTCCGCCGTCATCCACGCCTTCGAGTTCGCCTTGTACGTGACCGGGATCTCCTTCTTCTTGAAGAAACGGGGTCTCTTGGAACTGCCGATCACCAAAAGGGGAAACTTCTCGCTGCCGCTCATGTTTGCCCCAACCAGAAGAGTAATCCTTTGCTTGCTTTTCTTTCCTCCAGTACACCGCTCTCCCCTGAAAGCCATGGTCTTGTTCGGAAGCAGTTGCCAGAAGAGTCCAGTCTCGTCCAGGTTGAAGACATCATCTGCAGAGAACTGTCTGAGTAAGGGCCGGAGAACCTGCTGCTGCCAATCAATAAGGGATTGGGAATTCACCGCTCCAGCTTCGCCATGCACTGTCTTGAACGTGACGCCATTGCGCTTCTTGAAGCAGTCTAACTAACCTTCGCTCGCCATGAAGTCTGGGATGTGCATCAGCTCGGCCAGTTTCATCGCCTTCTCCTTGATCAGATCGCCGCTGACAGGCAGATTCAGTCCTCTTGCTTGCTTCAGCCACATCAGCACTCCCTCCTCACGGTGGTTCTCTTAACTTCGACGCCCCATTTCTTGCCAATCTCCCTCGCCAACTTGGACTGATTCGGCTCCTTCTTCGCAGCATCGATGATCTCGAGCTTCTCCTTCAGCGTAAAGTCGGTTCGCTTGCGTTTCTGAGCTGACATTATGGACTGAATATTCAAAGTTCAAAGTTTGAAAAATAACGATGTCACTGTTGTGAGTGTCTGTTTGTGCGCACGCTTTCGTGGGTCTATCTATCGATACTTAAAGCAAGAGTAGGAAAGAGGCTTGTTGTTGTGCGTGAGGTCATTGGCTTGTTGTAACTGGGTCAGGGAGAAAGATCGCGTGTTTGACCTTGAAACCGGCTGACTATATGCGTAAAATGCGCAAACATGCACTTTTAAATAGCCACAGAATAGTGGCATAGTAACGAGAGTAGGGAGTGGCATAGTAAAATTTTTTGTATTGAATTTTGTTGGGACCGAGCAAAAGTGGCATAGTAGCGAGAGTGGCATAGTACCGAGGTGGCATAGTACCGAGATTCGAGTGTATTCGGATCATCGAGCTACGTATTTTTCTATCTGTGTGGTTAACGAGTTATAGTGAATTATTGACTAAATAACGAAATCACTAGTTCCAAAGCAGCCACATCGACCAGTCGAGTGAACGCCGAACACTCATTCAAACAAAACACCGCGGGCTACCAACATGTGTGACCGCATGACGAGATCGAACATGCGGACAAAAAATCGATCGATCAAGCTGTAACATCGAATATTGTTCACCCGACAGCGACATGGATCCAACTTGGCCTATGTGCCTAGGTTCTGGATCCGGCGAACACAACAATGGTCACCGCCGGCCCAACTAATTGGGCGAATCTCGGCACGCAGAATTGTCCCGAGGTCATGTTCAAAGCGTGTGAACAACCAGCGAGTCCCATGACGAGTAATGTCATAACGTGTTTTCTGTGTATGGGTAAAATCCAAGGTAAATGTGACAGTACTTTATCCCCTGATTCGATAGCATTAATAAATAAGGTTCCAGGCGAATGCTGTCTGTGTTCGTTACAGAGCTAAACCCTTTCACGATGCCGGTACTTTTGAAGCCAAAATAGAAATTAGAATGGCCAGTTTCGAATTGAGCCTTCGACGTGTGTGGAATATATTGGTAAATCGTGTGAGTTCGCAAGTGTATGGGGTTGTCATCATGGTATATTTTATTACATTAATCCTACATATTTTGTCATTTGTTTTGTTATAATGATTGGCTCCCAAAAAGCTTGAAGTTGCCAAATTGGAATTCGAGCACATGTTGGAGCTTGGTATCATTCGACCCTCTCATTCTCCCTGGGCTACCCCTCTGCACATGGTTGAAAAGAACAAAGCGGACGCCTGGCGTCCATGTGGTGATTATCGTGCCCTAAATCGAGTGACTGTCCCTGATCGTTATCCTATCCCCCACATACACGATTTTGCCCTATCCCTTAACGGCAAATCCGTTTTCTCCAAGTTGGATCTAGTTCGTGCCTATCATCAGATACCCGTCGCTGAAGAAGACATCCCAAAGACCGCAATCACTACTCCATTCGGTTTGTTTGAATTTCTAAAAATGTCATTTGGCCTACGAAATGCTGCTCAAACATTCCAGAGATTCATGGATCAGGTTTTTAAAGGTTTGTCTTTTGTTCATGTGAATATTGATGATGTTCTTATCGCCAGTTCCTCTCATACAGAACACGTTGAACACCTGCGTACAGTTTTTCAGCGTTTGTCGCATTACGACATTATTGTCAATCCTGACAAATGTTTGTTTGGAGTTGCTTCCTTGGAAATCCTCGGTCATTTTGTCGACAGCTCTGGTATCAAACCTGTACCACAAAAAGTATCTGCCATCAGTGAGTATCCCTGTCCGACTTCCCTTCGCCAGTTGAGACGTTTTCTCGGTCTTGTGAACTATTATAGACGGTTCATTCCACATTGTGCCGCTGTATCACAGCCAATGACAGATTTACTACGCGGAAAGGAGCGCGATTTTAAGATGAATGACAACGCCATCAAGTGGTTTGAATGTTTAAAATCTGCCTTGAACGCAGCTACTTCACTGACGTACTTGTCTACGTGTTCCAATGCGGAGTTATCACTCGCCACAGACGCCTCTCGAGAAGCAGTCGGTGCAGTCCTTCAACAAGAAGTCGACGGTATCACCAAACCACTTGCTTTCTTTTCCCGACGTCTCCAACCAGCTCAGACACGATATAGTACGTTTGGTCGTTAATTGTTGGCCATCTATTATGCAATACGTCATTTTCGCCATTTTCTATAAGGTCGCAATTTCACTGTTTGGACCGATCACAAGCCCTTAACATTTGCCCTTGCTGCTGCTTCAGATAAATATTCACCTCGTGAGATCCGACATTTGGACTTTATTTCTCAATTCACAAGTGATATTGAATATTTGTCTGGACCGTCCAATACTGTTGCTGATGCAGTTTCCCGTATGGAAATTTCTGCAGTCCGTCATTCCCCCATGGATCTACAGCAGCTAGCCCTTGCTCAACAGAACGACCCGGAACTCCAACAGTACGACAGATCATCATTTTCTCGTGTTCAACAAATTCCCGTGCCCAATTCATACTCGCACATATTGTGTGATTTTTCTACTACCCAACACCGACCTTTGGTTCCCGCTTCATTCAGACGAATTGTTTTTGATCAAATCCACGGTTTATCTCATCCCGGTATCCGCGCTACTCGCAAACTTATCGGCGAGCGTTTTATCTGGCCGAGTATGCATAAAGACATTCAATCATGGACTAAATCTTGCATCCAGTGTCAACGCAGCAAAGTACAGCGTCATACCATCAGCGCCCCTGGATTATTTTCTCTACTGCGCGAACGTTTCCAACATGTCCACATCGATCTGGTAGGTCCCATGGCTATATCCAATGGTTTTACATACATTCTCACTTGTATTGAATTTTTCACCCGTTGGCCCATAGCTGTTCCTATTCCTGACATTAGTGCGGAAACGGTGGCGAAAACATTCCTGCAAAGCTGAATTAGCAACTTTGGTGTTCCATCAACCATATCCACTGACCGTGGATCCCAATTTCAATCAACTCTGTTTCGTGAGTTAAATAACCTTCTTGGTATGAACCACATTCGAACTACAGCATATCATCCCTGTGCTAATGGTCTGGTAGAAAGATTTCATCGCCAGTTGAAGGCTGCGTTGATGTCTCATGGAAATACAGAGTATTGGGCAGAGCATTTGCCATTAATTCTTCTCGGTATCCGTACGTCTGTGAAAGAAGATCTTGGTTGTTCTGCGGCTGAGTTACTATATGGCATGACACTTCGTCTCCCAGGTGAGTTGATCGCATCACCTGACGTTCCAATTGACGTTAGCATTCCTCATTACGTCAATCGTTTACGAACATTCATGCGTCAATTACGCGTAACTCCTACCCGTTCCAATACCCGTCCTTTTTACCTTCCTGCCGATTTGCGAACATGTGATTTTGTTTTTGTTAGAACGGATCAGGTTCGTAGACCTCTTCAACCTCCCTACACTGGCCCTTTCAAAGTAATCAGCAGACATGCAAAGTATTTTGTCATCGACAAGAATGGTGAGCACGACACCGTCAGCATTGATCGTCTCAAAGTCGCCTATGTTGAGTCTGCTGTCTCTTCCGAACATGACGTTGTTCCCACCACGATTGAAAGCACTGCTGAGACTGTAGTTATTCCATCCCCACCCAGTCCCTCAAATCCAAGTGAACATTCATCACAGTCCACACAGTCTACCCAACCATGTATATACTCACCCCCCATCCATCCCCGAACTCGTTCCGGTCGTACCGTCAGGTGGCCCGCAAATCTTGCAGACTATGCGGATTAACTTTTCGTTTCGAGCGTTTCACTCTCTTCTAACGCTCTAGGGAGAGAGTATTATGGTGTTTTCATCATGGTATATTTTATTACATTAATCCTACATATTTTGTCATTTGTTTTGTTATAATGAAACATGTAAAATATATACACAATTTGAATATACGATTCACGCCGCGCTCGTTTTCTGCTTTGGGACAAGTATATTGTGTGTGACTGCCTAGGATTTGTATGCTGTTATTCGTTGCGAACTGTGTTCCAGTTTATTGCGTTCAATAACCAGAGACGTACTTTGTTAGTGGTGAAATCTCCGTTGTATCAACCGCTACAAGTGATCACTGATGTAAACCCTCATATCAATACAACGATTTAAAACCATCACTGAAGGAATCTCATTCTAATGATTTTGGTGTGACAAAAAACATAAAATCAGGGTTAATCTCGTTTTGCAATCATTTCAAACGACCACGGAAGTAGGAAATTCTTACAGAGATATGCTCTTAAGGTCGGCCTAAGCTGTACCAACTCACAAAGTCAAGTCACAAATTGTTTAAAGTCTTTAACGTCTGACATTCCCATATGCCATAAGAACTCCACATACGCACTGAGCGTGGTATGTGCAAACGTTAGCTAGTCCCAATAATACCTGTTTGATAGCAAACAGAAATACGCCCTCGAGAAATGGTATCAACTTTGCCACCAATGCAAATTGAACATGTAATCCCAGTCAAAGTGACTCGTCTAACTCGCCACTCAACTTTAGCTCATATTAGTCAACCGCGTTTGCTAAGGGTTACATAAAAATGCGAGGCTGATATCGAGAACCTACTGCTGAATGCGTACCTACTCAATACAGTTCCCGATTTACCATGATGGAGAAGGAAGGATAGCTTGAACGCCAAGGAAAAAACGGTATCACGAAGTATAGTTCTACTTGGTGTACCAGAAAATACTTTTCGGGCATCGATTCAGGAAACCGTAGGACACGACTTCAAGCAATGGCGCTACAATGCTTGTTCTCTAGATATTTCTAATGTCGTTGATGTGCACAATTTTCGAGTTCCTTTTTCGCAAAAAATATAAATAGGATAAACCGAAACACTTGAAGATTACGTTCTTTACCAGCGCAATGGCCGAAATAGTACACTCAGAATGTAAAAAAAAGAAAAAGAAAATTACCCAAGTATGTTAGACTTAGCACACCCAAACCCAATGACATATTTCAAACAGTGAATAGCAGCGTTTTCGTCCAAATGGAAGAAATCAATACAACAAAAAACGTCGTAGGTCCTATTCAAATCGAGTCGGACCGAACAATTCACACCGAAACCCAATTGTCGATTCAAGCGGTCGGCTACCAATAAAAAGCTCACATTTTTATCACCCCAGGCACTGACTACTCAGAGGGATCCCGCGTCACACTGTTTAGCGTTTTATCACATACAACATGATGAACAACCAGACCCTTGATATAGCTAACACACTTTTGTGCTCTCTGACTCTTACTTCAGGAGACCAATGAATTATTGGAGTGATCTATCGTTTCTAACAGCAACTTTCGATCTAATCAATAAACTTTATATTGCTTTGCGCAGCGCTACAACGCGGTACAAACTCAAATATTGATAATGGGGAATTTCGACTTTCCCCAGCTCTATAGCCGGGATAATCATCCATCAGAGACACATGAATATGAACTTCGAGCCGTCTCGGATTACGCACCAGTTTAAAAACACATTTTGTATTTACTCGTATGAGGGGATCCGATCGGCCGTCTACCTTGGAAAAAATACTTAAATCAGATCCCACAGCTTTAGAGAATATCGTTTATAAACCGCCAATCAGACGAAGCGATCGCGTTGACCTAGAATTCCAAAACGTTTGTAGCGCTAGGTGCAACAGTGACGGAACGAATTTCATCAGAAGGGTGAACTAACGTGCCCTGTGTTCCTCGTTACAAAGCATTAGATTCGTACAACTGAATAACTCCGATACCGGCAGCCATTAGCGCTCTCTCTTACAGCACCTGATATCTCAGATGCACCAGAATCCGAAGCCTTTTATAGACACTTAAACGATAGGACGAATATCAAACCAGGAGTTTTTGATCTAAAATCTTCGTCCGGTTTCTCTGTATTCATTAATTAGACCGCTGGCCTCTTAGCAGACAATTATGTCAGAGTTTTTGCGCCGAAATCCTCGGAGCCTGATCAGGAACCAATCATTCGACTTGACCGACCGACCTTGCGTGAAGTACTGCTTACTTCGATGGTAGTAGCGCGGCACTTACGAAAATTAAACGTAAATAAATCTCCAGGACCAGAGGCTATAACTCTGAAGCTGCTCAAAACACGTCATGCGCAGCTTTCTGAATATATGTTTTGCATGTTTAATAATTTGCTTCAAGTTGGTGTGGTACCTTAAGACGGGAAATTGGGGAAAATAATACCCATTTCAAAGGTGGTTGCCGTTCTGTAGTTAAAAATTACAGGCAGGTGATAATGCTGTCTTCGGTATCAAATGTTGTTGAGTGAATAATAAACGCAAAAATAGTGTGACATCTGGAAACGAACCAAATATTGGCAGTTGTCCGACACGGATTTCTCGTAAATCGAAGTTGTCAAACGATTGGACGACGGTTGTAGATACGGAGAGCTGCATTCGTGCGTGCTACCTGAACACTTTTAAAACTTTGGACAGAGTTGATCATAATTTACTTCTGAACAAGCTAAAGAAACACGTTATTGTTGGAAGACTATATGAATTGATGCGTGATCACCTCAGCAACAGACACATTAGAGTTCGTGTGGGCGGCCTATTATGGAAGAAAAACGATGTCACTAGCAGTGTTCCTCAAGGCTCAGTGCTAGGACTAATACTGTTCCTAGTCTATATGAACTATATACCAATACCAAATGAATTTAAGATGGTTTTGTTTGCTTTTCCTATCAATACAAGATCGGCGACAAAATCCTGAAGTAAACCGAAGAAGAAACGAAACAAAGTGTCTAAATTTGCGGTAGATTGAAAAATGGTCTAAAATGCGAAGCGTTTTACAAAAGTGAGTTTCGGCTGCTCGGCATGTTACGTCGGATATTTGGACGTTTTTCTCTGTGGTGTTTTCTTCTCATGATGAACAAATATATATACAACCGGTTTCAGAATATACTACAGAAGCCTGGACACCATGGCCCAAAAGTCAACTTATTTCTGGATCGCATATATCACAGAGCTTCTAAGCTTGTCATATGACTCAAAATTATGCCATTCACCGGGCGACTCAGACTGGAGCTGAGGACACTTGCACAAAGAAGAAATTTGTTGCCCACCCTAAACCCGTGTTCCTTATCCATTTTTTGTGTCACGATTTTCCCGTGATATTTTTTGTTTGTTCTCTAAATTAAAAATAACATTCAAACTAAATGTTAAATCTGTGAGAGTTTTCTTTCCCGAACATTTTTCCTTCGTTTAACTGCACTTGGGCTTCCGCACATTTTGATTTCTCCGTAACCCGTGTTTACCGTTATTGCAAAACGGTACTTTTTTGTGCTCTCAACTGAGCTGTTTGACTTCCGTTTATTGGACACGTTGGGTTTGCATTGAAACCTGTATTCGATTACCCTTGAGTACAGCGTAAATTCACATATTGTTTTGATTTGATATCGATTCGTAAAGGCTCGTCACTCCCGGTATAAGAATTTCGTGGCTTGTAGCAGGAAACTAGTTTCCGTGACAGAAACTATTTCCCACCCAGTGACGATTTGGTCGCTACAACCACATTTCAAACAAAACTGCCGCAGGCATTTTTATTCGATGTGTGTGCTTTGATTGGGATAATTTACCTACCGATTTGGTAAGCTCAAACGGTTTATTTATATTTAAATCGAAACTTGACGGTTATATGAAAGCTAATGCAACTTTTGCCCCCAATTAATAAATAAAAATTAATAATAAACTATCAATGTCCCATTAAATTTGATTTTATTTATACATTGTATTGTCTGTGACGTGAGTTACGCGTAGTCCACCCCTTTCTTATTTCGACAAATTCAAAACAACGATTGGGACATTCAACGGTACAGTAATGAACAACAATTACAACAAAAATAAGTATACAAACCTCAATTGTATAGGAAAGTCACAGCAACAATGGAGCCAAATACTCTAGAATCAAATTCAATTTGAACAAAAGACGATCTGATATAAAATAGGTATAATCGATTTACCAAAATGTCGTCCAAACTTTCTGTGACAATCAAAAATGACACTCAAAATAGCGTCCAAGTTCAAGCAAAATCCTGGAGCCCCAAATGGCAACCAAATTCAGCAACGATGACCGGCAATCTCAGAAACAATAAATTAAGACAAACATTTCACCGAAGGCGTGTACAGAAAAGATTTGCAATAACAGAAATAATTAGGAAAATAAAAGTTTTATATCAAAAGACTTTAGGAAAATTAAGCACAAGCAAAATCTATTTTACAAAATTCAGGTTTTGTAAATAGGTTCAACATAAAAGTAATGTTGAAGGGAAAGGAAGAATTTCAAACCTCTTTGAAACTTACATATATAAACATGTGTACCTATAGTTCGACTCTATCTTTATTGTAAAGTTAATTCGTTTTTCAAAAATAAATCTTGAATCTTGAATCTTGTCACGCCATAGGGGCTCGACTGACATTCACGAGCTGATAATTTTCGCCGACTTTTACACTCTCAGTCCCCTACAAACATTACCTCTTCAAAAGCGTCTGTAGGACCATACCCGCGACTCAGTTGCTTCCGGTTCACTCAGTTCTTATCCAATTTTTTCAAAATGATGCTCATTATCCGCTCGATTACTCAATATGGTACGACCCAAATCATCCGAAATTTTCGCTCTCATGCGCCTCCGGTCTCTGGCCGAACATGATCCTGAGTTTCACGAGATCTTAAATTTGGAATGGCTTCCATGGGTTTGATTTGTTTCTTTTGTCATAGCTGGTCTTGATTCATGCTTTCTCATCTGTGTCTTCCGTGCCGCTCTCTTTTCTTGTTCTTGTCTCCCCTTTTTCTCGCATTTTCTAATCCTTACACGCGGTTTTCCCGATATATAACCAGCGTTCTTTTTCAGTTCAAACCGTATGCACTTGGTGGTCACGTGTTTTGTCGTGCGATAATTCATAAGGACTTCCTTCAGATAAGCTTCACAGTTTTAATGTATGTATTCTTCATCTGTGTTCCGCCGTGACAATGCATTGAGCAGCTTGTTATTTCCCCCCATTTTGTGCTCAATGGAGAAATTATACTCCTGTAAGTGGTGGTTTATCTTGCCAATAACCCTATAGATTCTTTATGTCATCAGACATGGTAGGGACTTTTGGTCCTAATTCAAGTGAAGGTTGTGGCAAGGATGTATGTTCTCCTTTTCTAAAGCGCCCAAACGATTGACAAACGTTATTTCTACGTGGTTGAGAATTTCCGCTCTGCCTCTGTAAATGACAAGAAATTTGTGTAAAATTCCTTCTTATTTTTCTATTTAAACAAATTGATTTTTTCTTAATTCTTCACGGTTTTACCTATTTGTGTATACATTTTTGATACTGTTTGATCCACTTGTACACATTTTTTGTTTTGTTGAACTAATTGATTTTGCTTGGCTGCCATTAAATTCCACATATTTTTGCACGTGGTATTTGGGCTCATTTTATTGTTTCAATTTGGACACCAATTTGTGTGTCATTTGTTGTTTGATACAGAAATTTGGACGACAACATTGGTAAATTAACTATTTCTAGTTTTTATGCGTCAGGTCGTCATTTTCATTGAATCTATTATTGCTGGAGTTTTGACTCCATTGTACCGGTGCGTTCCGATATAATTGAGGTTTGTATACCATTATTATTGTAACTGTCATTAATTACAGTACCGTAGTAAACCCAAATCGTGGTTCTGAATTTGTCGAACTAGGGACGGGGGATCTACGCGTTAACTAACGACATTGGTCGATACAGTACTCAATTTGGAACTGGATTTTGATTCTTCTCCAACTGGACGAGAAGTATTCGTTTTCTTCCCGAACTTGACGGGAAGCACTCAAATCGAATTGCCTAATTGGATACGGTCAATTGGATCGCCAATCCAGCGGAACGAGGATCAACTTGGACCCTCGTACATCTACTCATTTCTGTTCAAACATTGGTGACGTTCTTGCCTTTTTTATTTTTTGTTTCGCCATTTTTGATAATGCCACGTAAATCGAAACGTCTGAACACTACTGATAAGCTTGCCTGTAATGGTGATAGTGACACTGTTGGTTCCGCCTCGCGTAGCTCTTGTATATCATCTCGAGGTAGTCCTAATTTCGACTCTAAACATGGGCCGTCTGTGCGTGAGCTCGAATTAGAGAGAGATTTAGTGATTGCTAAGGAGACGATAGCTCGTTTGAGCGGATGCAGTGTCAACGACAACTATGTTGCTGAAGTTCCGGTTAATCGACATATTGAGTCGGAAGCGGTGAAGATGTCACAAAGGGTCGTCAACGATGTTGCTTCATTGCCTAGGGTAGAGTTATCTACATTTGATGGCAATTCGGTGGATTACTGGAAATTTATTCGGCAATTTGAGTGTTATATAGAATCGAAAACTTGCGATTCCGGACAGCGTTTGCTATATCTTATGTATTATTGCCGAGGCAATGCTCGAAAAGCGATTGATGCTTGTGTGATGCTGTCGCCTGAAGACGGGTATAAAAGAGCACGCAGCATCCTACAGGAAATGTTTGGCCTGCCTCATGTCGTTGCACGCTCGTTATTGACCGAGGTGTTGAGTGAAGCAGCCAAAGTAAGAAGCGATTCGGATAGTCTGTCAAACCTTGCTTTGAAGATGGAAAGTTGTCAGATTGCTTTAAAGCAAATGCGCTGTGAAGCAGACTTGAACTCTGTCACCACCTTGGAAGGATTGGTCAAATGTTTGCCGGCTGGACTACAACAGCAATGGGCTGACCTGGCAGATGCGATTGCCGCTGATGGGTCAGAAGTTGACTTTGCACGTTTATCCGAGTTTGTCTCCCGCAAAGCGAGAATCGCCAGGAGCAGGTTTGGCATGCTCATTAATGGGACTAATGGGTCAACTAAGCCATCAGAGAAATTGAAATTGTCCGAAGGACGGAGAGTGTACATGACCACAAGTTACTCCCCATCAATGCGAATAGAATGCTACCAGTGTAAAGGGCCTCATCGAATAGAAAACTGCTCTACATATCTGAAGGCTGATGTGAAAGACAGATGGGCTATTGCTAAGCAACACGGTATGTGCTACGTTTGCTTGAACCGGTCTCATAAAGCATGCGACTGCAAGGTGCCGACTGTTTGCTCCGTCGAAGGGTGTGGTAGACGTCACCATTCGTCTCTACATTATAATCGTATAAGTGAGCAACAAAAAACTATTAATTACAGTGCTACTGCTCTCAGTCCAGCAGTAAGCCTGGGTTACCTGACGGTGAAAATTGACACGCCTGTGGGGCTTGTTCCAGTCGTAGCGTTACTCGATAATGGCTCGGATACCACTCTGATCTCACAAAGATTTGTTGAGAAATTCGGTATGCCTAGTGTCGCAGTTGATGTGTCGATAACCTCGCTCGGTTTGCATCGAAAATTGAAAAGTTCAGTATTGAGTTTCAATGTACATTCCGTTGACGGGGATGAAGTAATTCATGTTGCCGAAGCTACACGGTTTCCAAGTTACCTGAAGTAACAATGAATTCCCCGAATAGTATCATCGCAAGATATGATCATTTGAAGGATCTAAGATTCTCGGAGAATGTTGGACAAGAAATAACCTTGCTGATTGGATGTAACGTTCCGGAAGCGCATTGGGCGTTGGAACAGCGATTAGGAGGCAGGCGCCGTCCATTTGCAACGAAAACATTGTTGGGTTGGATTTTGCAAGGACCGGCATGCCAAGACTCGAAAAATGTCTTCAGTTTAAATTCTTCTACGGATGAAGGGTCCATCGATGAATGTATCAGGAGGCTATACAATACTGAATTTGCGGATATTGCCACAGAAGGCAAGGAACGATCGCGTGAGGATGAAGAAGCATTTTCTCTAGTAAAACGATCAAAATTTATTGACGGTCACTTCCAGGTGCCGCTACCATGGAGGGGTGATAGACGTAAACTTACCGCAAATTATTGGATAGCGGAAAAGCGCTTGGGCTACTTGAGACGTCGATTCGAACGTGACAGTGCGTTATTCGAACGCTACAACAAGATAATGGCACATCATTTGACTACTGGTTATATCGAAACCGTTCCGGTAATGCAGATGAGAATCATGCTTGGTATTTGCCTCACCATCCTGT
This sequence comes from Atriophallophorus winterbourni, assembly GCA_013407085.1. NCBI lineage: Eukaryota > Metazoa > Platyhelminthes > Trematoda > Plagiorchiida > Microphallidae > Atriophallophorus > Atriophallophorus winterbourni. The sequence continues at coordinate 93,547 of JACCGJ010009830.1, read as the reverse complement.
TTTCAATCCTAAGAAACCAGAGAAGCTTAGAATTGTGTTCGATTGTGCTGCTAAACACAACGGTGTATCGTTGAATGATGCCCTACTTCGAAGACCAAATCTGACAACGAATTTGATCGACGTGTTGATACGCTTTCGCTTACACGCCTATGCCGTCGCCGCTGATATCGAAGAAATGTTCTTACAGGTAAAGGTGCCAGAGAATGATAGAGATGCTCTTCGAATTCTCTGGTGGGACAAAAATGACATTTCGGGTCCCATTAAAAGGTTTCGGATGACGGTTCATCCTTTTGGTGCAACGTCGTCTCCATTCTGCGCAACGTTCGCACTGCGCAAAACGGTTGAGCAATTCGGGCATCTATTTGAAAAGAAAATCGGAGACTATGTTTCAAGAAATTTTTATGTGGATGACTGTTTGATATCAGTGCCTACTGAACTCGAAGCAAAATCCTTGGTGAAGCAGTTGTCTGCATTGTTACGAATGGGAGGGTTTCGTTTGACAAAATGGATTTCCAATGATCGTAATTTACTTGAAGATGTGCCGGAGGACGAACGCGCACCTAATGTTCGAGTTATCAGCCAAGATAAGCTTCCGACCGAAAGAATGCTGGGTGTTAAATGGGATGCAGACACTGACGAATTCGCGTTTGATCTGAATCTGTCAAAACGCCCAACGACGAAACGAAGTTTGTTGTCAGTTGTAAGTGGGTTGTATGACCCACTTGGCCTCATGAGTCCTTGGATTTTTCCTGGGAAGGTTTCACTACAAAATTGTTGCAGAAAACCTTTGGGTTGGGACGAGACGATGTGTGATGATCTTCAACTAATGTGTGATAAGTGGATCAGTAGCATGCATGCAATCAAGGAGTTACGTATTCCAAGACGCATTAGCGAAATGAATGAGAGTATGTCGCCTTTGAGTCTTCACGTTTTCAGCGATTCTTCGGAATCAGGCCATGGCGCTGTTGCATATGGACGTTTGTATAATGATTCCTTCATGTCACCGGTTCGTCTATTATTTTCAAAATCTCGAGTGAATCCGTTGATAGCGGTATAGATTCCTAGGTTGGAATTAGCCGCAGCTATACTTGCGGTACGTGTATATCTGATTCTGAAATCCGCCTTTGGTGAACTTGTCAAAAACGTTTTCTTTTGGACTGATTCGATGACCGTTTTGTATTATATTACTAATCGAACCAGTCGTTTCTCAACGTTCGTAGCGAATCGTTTGACCTTCATACATGAACACACGATACCTTGCCAGTGGAGGCATTTTGGTACACGATTTAATCCGGCTGATTTGACCTCCAGAGGTGTTATGGAATTTTCTCGATGGGAATTTTGGTTGAACGACCCCGACTTCCTGAAACAAACCATTGATATGTGGCCTGAAGTAGTAGATCCACAGTGCAGCGAACGAATTGAATTCAAGCGTGCCAATTGTAACATTACTTCGGTTGAGTCAGAGTGTGGAATAGAAGTCATTCTTCGTCGATTCTCTAGTTGGAAACGGCTTGTACGCTCGATTGCATGGCTAATCCGTTTCAAGCGTTATGTTATTATCATGTTTGGTCATTGTTCCAATAGATCTTTATCGGTAGGCAAGATCGGATTAGAAGAATTCCGAAATGCCGAAGCAGAAATCTTTCGATTGACGCAGCGGAATGTATTTGGTGATAAGGCGCTAAGTGAGCCCTGCGAGTTCAATTTGTCATCATTGAAGAAGTTACGCCCATTTATTGATCAAGGTATTTGGAAAGTTGGTGGTCGATTAAGGCATTCTGATCTTGCAGATGAAAGCATTCATCCCATTATAATTCCTAAAAGGCATAATGTTACTGACCTATTGATTTTTGATTTTCATCTGCTCGAAGGACATTCTGGGCCAGCGCATACCCTCAGCGTCCCGCGCAGGGAATTTTGGCCGATCAGTGGGCTATCATGCGTGAAGCGAGCACTCACGAAATGCTTAACCTGTAAACGGTTAGATGCCAGACCGGCAACTCAACTGATGTCTGATCTTCCTCCAGTCCGTGTGACCACAGGTTCTTACCCGTTCGCTAAAGTGGGTCTGGATTATTTTGGACCATTTGAAGTTAGGCGAGGCCGATCTGTAGAAAAACGATACGGATGCCTATTTACTTGTTTACAGTCACGCGCAGTCCACATAGAAGTAGCCCATTCTATGGATACGGATTCGTTTTTTGATGGCGCTCTTTCGTTTCATTGGACGTCGAGGTAAACCGCAGATTATTTATTCGGATAATGGGTCCAACTTTGTTGGCGCTGAACGAGTGCTACGTATATGGCTAAATGGATTGAACAGTGACGGTTTATCGGATAAACTAGTTTCACATAGTATTGAGTGGTGCTTTAATCCTCCGTACTCTAGTCATAGATGAGGTGTTTGGGAGCGGCTGATAAGATCCATTCGTCGTGCATTGAATGCTACATGCACAGAACAAACACCATCGGACGAGACGCTGCAAACCGCTCTAATTGAAGCTGAGCGAATTCTGAACAACAGACCGCTTGTTCCTTTGTCTTCAGAGGATATTGACTCTTGTTCTTTATGTCCTAACGATTTGTTGCTGAATCGCTCAAATGATGGAAAGCATTCTGAAGAAAGATTTGTTGACACTTATAAGAGGAATTGGAAGCAATCGCTGCACCTGGCAAACGTATTCTGGAAACGCTGGAGATCTGAGTACCTGCCACTACTACAGACAAGACAGAAATGAATCAATCGCAAACGCAATTTTCGTGTTGGGGATGTGGTATTATTGAGCAGTGTTGAAACTTCGAAGCGTGCTTGGCCACTTGGTATTGTTGTAGATGTTCCTGTGAGCAAAGATGATCTGGTCAGGACTGTTGTTGTTCGCTCAAAAAATGGTTTGGTAACACGTGATATACCGAAAATTTGTCTGCTGGAAGGAGCACAAGAAGAGGAATGTTCGGAGTCTGGCGTGGCGGCGCAGATAGGGCTAGCTCAAACTTCTTAAGGGGAGAACGGCAGAACCTGAGGACGTGGTGGGTCTTAGACCGGCAAACTATTTCCCTATAAAAAGCCACATGTTTCCAATGATGGCGATGCGACGTGGCGTGTGTGACTCGCCACTAAATAGAGTCATTTCCATTCTGCTTTATTCAGGGTCGGGTAGTTAGGAAGGTGGAACCAATCTGTTTGGGGGGGGGGGGGTCTCCAGAAGTTCGCTCTAGAAGATTTGGGCGGCGTGTAATGGACAAGAACATTTGTGTAAATCCTTCTTATTTTCTATTTAAAACAAATTGATTTTTTCTTAATTCTTCACGGTTTTACCTAGTTGTGTATACATTTTTGATACGTTCGATCCACTTGTACACATTTTTGTTTTGTGTGAACTATTGATTTTGCTTGCTGCCATTCAATTCCACTATTTTTGCAACGTGGTATTTTGGCTCATGTTTATTGTTCAATTTGGACACCAATTTGTGTCATTTGTTGTTTGATACAGAAATTTGGATGACAACATTGGTAAATTAACTATTTCTAGTTTTTATGCGTCAGGTCGTCATTTTCATTGAATCTATTATTGCTGGAGTTTTGACTCCATTGTACCGGTGCGTTCCGATATAATTGAGGTTTGTATACCATTATTATTGTAACTGTCATTAATTACACTACCGTAGTAAACCCAAATCCTGGTTCTGAATTTATCGAACTAGGGACGGGGGATCTACGCATTAACTAACGACATTGGTCGATACAGTACTCTATTTGGAACTGGATTTTGATTCTTCTCCAACTAGACGAGAAGTATTCGTTTTCTGCCCGAACTTGACAGGGAGCGCTCAAATTGAATTGCCTAATTGGATACGGTCAATTGGATCGCCAATCCAGCGGAACGAGGATCAACTTGGACCCTCGTACATCTACCCATTTCTGTTCAAACATTGGTGACGTTCTTGTCTTTTTTATTTTTTGTTTCGCCATTTTTGATAATGCCACGTAAATCGAAACGTCTGAACACTACTGATAAGCTTGCCTGTAATGGTGATAGTGATACTGTTGGTTCCGCCTCGCGTAGCTCTTGTATATCATCTCGAGGTAGTCCTAATTTCGACTCTAAACATGGGCCGTCTGTGCGTGAGCTCGAATTAGAGAGAGATTTAGTGATTGCTAAGGAGACGATAGCTCGTTTGAGCGGATGCAGTGTCAACGACAACTATGTTGCTGAAGTTCCGGTTAATCGACATATTGAGTCGGAAGCGATGAAGATGTCACAAAGGGTCGTCAACGATGTTGCTTCATTGCCTAGGGTAGAGCTATCTACATTTGATTGCAATTCGGTGGATTACTGGAAATTTATTCGGCAATTTAAGTGTTATATAGAATCGAAAACTTGCGATTCCGGACAGCGTTTGCTATATCTTATGTATTATTGCCGAGGCAATGCTCGAAAAGCGATTGATGCTTGTGTGATGCTGTCGCCTGAAGACGGGTATAAAAGAGCACGCAGCATCCTACAGGAAAAGTTTGGCCTGCCTCATGTCGTTGCACGATCGTTATTGACCGAGGTGTCAAGTGAAGCAGCCAAAGTAAGAAGCGATTCGGAAAGTCTGTCAAACCTTGCTTTGAAGATGGAAAGTTGTCAGATTGCTTTAAAGCAAATGCGCTGTGAAGCAGACTTGAACTCTGTCACCACCTTGGAAGGATTGGTCAAATGTTTGCCGGCTGGACTACATCAGCAATGGGCTGACCTGGCAGATGCGATTGCCGCTGATGGGTCAGAATTTGACTTTGCACATTTATCCGAGTTTGTCTCCCGCAAAGCGAGAATCGCCAGGAGCAGGTTTGGCATGCTCATTAATGAGACTAATGGGTCAACTAAGCCATCAGAGAAATTGAAATTGTCCGAAGGACGGAGAGTGTACATTACCACAAGTTACTCCCCATCAATGCGAATAGAATGCTACCAGTGTAAAGGACCTCATCGAATAGAAAACTGCTCTACATATCTGAAGGCTGATGTGAAAGACAGATGGGCTATTGCTAAGCAACACGGTATGTGCTACGTTTGCTTGAACCGGTCTCATAAAGCATGCGACTACAAGGTGCCGACTGTTTGCTCCGTCGAAGGGTGTGGTAGACGTCACCATTCGTCTCTACATTATAATCGTATAAGTGAGCAACAAAAAACTATTAATTACAGTGCTACTGCTCTCAGTCCAGCAGTAAGCCTGGGTTACCTGACGGTAAAAATTGACACGCCTGTGGGGCTTGTTCCAGTCGTAGCGTTACTCGATAATGGCTCGGATACCACTCTGATCTCACAAAGATTTGTTGAAAAATTCGGTATGCCTAGTGTCGCAGTTGATGTGTCGATAACCTCGCTCGGTTTGCATCGAAAATTGAAAAGGTAAGTATTGAGTTTCAATGTACATTCCGTTGACGGGGATGAAGTAATTCATGTTGCCGAAGCCTACACGGTTTCCAAGTTACCTGAAGTAACAATGAATTCCCCGAATAGTATCATCGCAAGATATGATCATTTGAAGGATCTAAGATTCTCGGAGAATGTTGGACAAGAAATAACCTTGCTGATTTGATGTAACGTTCCGGAAGCGCATTGGGCGTTGGAACAGCGATTAGGAGGCAGGCGCCGTCAATTTGCAACGAAAACATTGATGGGTTGGATTTTGCAAGGACCGGCATGCCAAGACTCGAAAAATGTCTTCAGTTTAAATTCTTCTACGGATGAAGGGTCCATCGATGAATATATCATGAGGCTATACAATACTGAATTTGCGGATATTGCCACAGAAGGCAAGGAACGATCGCGTGAGGATGGAGAAGCATTTTCTCTAGTAAAACGATCAAAATTTATTGATGGTCACTTCCGGATGCCGCTACCATGGAGGGGTGATAGACGTAAACTTATCGCAAATTATTGGATAGCGGAAAAGCGCTTGGGCTACTTGAGACGTCGATTCGAACGTCACAGTGTGTTATTCGAACGCTACAACAAGATAATGGCACATCATTTGACTACTGGTTATATCGAAACCGTTCCGGGTAATGCAGATGAGAATCATGCTTGGTATTTGCCTCACCATCCTGTTTTCAATCCTAAGAAACCAGAGAAGCTTGGAATTGTGTTCGATTGGGCTGCTAAACACAACGGTGTATCGTCGAATGATGCCCTACTTCGAAGACCAAATCTGACAACGAATTTGATCGACGTGTTGATACGCTTTCGCTTACACGCCTATGCCGTCGCCGCTGATATCGAAGAAATGCTCTTGCAGGTAAAGGTGCCAGAGAATGATAGAGATGCTCTTCGAATTCTCTGGTGGGACAAAAATGACATTTCGGGTCCCATTAAAAGGTTTCGGATGACGGTTCATCCTTTTGGTGCAACGTCGTCTCCATTCTGCGCAACGTTCGCACTGCGCAAAACGGTTGAGCAATTCGGGCATCTATTTGAAAAGAAAATCGGAGACTATGTTTCAAGAAATTTTCATGTGGATGACTGTTTGATATCAGTGCCTACTGAACTCGAAGCAAAATCCTTGGTGAAGCAATTGTCTGCATTGTTACGAATGGGAGGGTTTCTTTTGACAAAATGGATTTCCAATGATCGTAATTTACTTGAAGATGTGCCGGAGGACGAACGCGCACCTAATGTTCGAGTTATCAGCCAAGATAAGCTTCCGACCGAAAGAATGCTGGGTGTTAAATGGGATGCAGACACTGACGAATTCGCGTTTGATCTGAATCTGTCAAAACGCCCAACGACGAAACGAAGTTTGTTGTCAGTTGTAAGTGGGTTGTATGACCCACTTGGCCTCATGAGTCCTTGGATTTTTCCTGGGAAGGTTTCACTACAAAATTGTTGCAGAAAACCTTTGGGTTGGGACGAGACGATGTGTGATGATCTTCAACTAATGTGTGATAAGTGGATCAGTAGCATGCATGCAATCAAGGAGTTACGTATTCCAAGACGCATTAGCGAAATGAATGAGAGTATGTCGCCTTTGAGTCTTCACGTTTTCAGCGATTCTTCGGAATCAGGCCATGGCGCTGTTGCATATGGACGTTTGTATAATGATTCCTTCATGTCACCGGTTCGTCTATTATTTTCAAAATCTCGAGTGAATCCGTTGATAGCGGTATAGATTCCTAGGTTGGAATTAGCCGCAGCTATACTTGCGGTACGTGTATATCTGATTCTGAAATCCGCCTTTGGTGAACTTGTCAAAAACGTTTTCTTTTGGACTGATTCGATGACCGTTTTGTATTATATTACCAATCGAACTAGTCGTTTCTCAACGTTCGTAGCGAATCGTTTGACCTTCATACATGAACACACGATACCTTGCCAGTGGAGGCATGTTGGTACACGATTTAATCCGGCTGATTTGACCTCCAGAGGTGTTATGGAATTGTCTCGATTGGAATTTTGGTTGAACGGCCCCGACTTCCTGAAACAAACCATTGATATGTGGCCTGAAGTAGTTGATCCACAGTGCAGCGAACGAATTGAATTCAAGCGTGCCAATTGTAACATTACTTCGGTTGAGTCAGAGTGTGGAATAGACGTCATTCTTCGTCGATTCTCTAGTTGGAAACGGCTTGTACGCTCGATTGCATGGCTGATCCGTTTCAAGCGTTATGTTATTATCATGTTTGGTCATTGTTCCAATGGATCTTTATCGGTAGGCAAGATCGGATTAGACGAATTCCGAAATGCCGAAGCAGAAATTATTCGATTGACGCAGCGGAATGTATTTGGTGATAAGGCGCTAAGTGAGCCCTGCGAGTTCAATTTGTCATCATTGAAGAAGTTACGCCCATTTATTGATCAAGGTATTTGGAAAGTTGGTGGTCGATTAAGGCATTCTGATCTTGCAGATGAAAGCATTCATCCCATTATAATTCCTAAAAGGCATAATGTTACTGACCTATTGATTTTTGATTTTCATCTGCTCGAAGGACATTCTGGGCCAGCGCATACCCTCAGCGTCCTGCGCGGGAAATTTTGGCCGATCAGTGGGCTATCATGCGTGAAGCAAGACCTTGCGAAATGCTTAGCCTGTAAACGGTTAGATGCCAGACCGGCAACTCAACTGATGTCTGATCTTCCTCCAGTCCGTGTGACCACAGGTTTTTTCCTGTTCGCTAAAGTGGGTCTGGATTATTTTGGACCGTTTGAAGTTAGACGAGGTCGATCTGTAGAAAAACGATACGGATGCCTATTTACTTGTTTACAGTCACGCGCAGTCCACATAAAAGTAGCCCATTCTATGGATACGGATTCGTTTTTGATGGCGCTCTTTCGTTTCATTGGACGTCGAGGTAAACCGCAGATTATTTATTCGGATAATGGGTCCAACTTTGTTGGCGCTGAACGAGTGCTACGTATATGGCTAAATGGATTGAACAGTGACGGTTTATCGGATAAACTAGTTTCACATAGCATTGAGTGGTGCTTTAATCCTCCGTACTCTAGTCATATAGGAGGTGTTTTGGAGCGGCTGAAAAGATCAATTCGTCGTGCATTAAATGCTACATGCACAGAAAAAACACCATCGGACGAGACGCTGCAAACCGCTCTGATTGAAGCTGAGCGAATTCTGAACAACAGACCGCTTGTTCCTTTGTCTTCAGAGGATATTGACTCTTGTTCTTTGTGCCATAACGATTTGTTGCTGAATCGCTCAAATGATGGAATGCATTCTGAAGAAAGATTTGTTGACACTTATGAGAGGAATTGGAAGCAATCGCTGCACCTGGCAAACGTATTCTGGAAACGCTGGAACTCTGTGTACCTGCCACTACTACAGACAAGACAGAAATGAATCAATCGCAAACGCAATTTTCGTGTTGGGGATGTGGTATTATTGAGCAGTGTTGAAACTTCGAAGCGTGCTTGGCCACTTGGTATTGTTGTAGATGTTCCTGTGAGCAAAGATGATCTGGTCAGGACTGTTGTTGTTCGCTCAAAAAATGGTTTGGTAACACGTGATATACCGAAAATTTGTCTGCTGGAAGGAGCACAAGAAGAGGAATGTTCGGAGTCTGGCGTGGCGGCGCAGATAGGGCTAGCTCAAACTTCTTAAGGGGAGAACGGCAGAACCTGAGGACGTGGTGGGTCTTAGACCGGCAAACTATTTCCCTATAAAAAGCCACATGTTTCCAATGATGGCGATGCGACGTGGCGTGTGTGACTCGCCACTAAATAGAGTCATTTCCATTCTGCTTTATTCAGGGTCGGGTAGTTAGGAAGGTGGAACCAATCTGTTTGTTCATTCAGAAGTTAGCTCTGAAAGGAATTTGGCGGGCGGTGTAAATGACAAGAAATTTGTGTAAAATTCCTTCTTATTTTTCTATTTAAACAAATTGATTTTTTCTTAATTCTTCACGGTTTTACTATTTGTGTATACATTTTTGATACTGTTCGATCCACTTGTACACATTTTTTGTTTTGTTGAACTAATTGATTTTGCTTGGCTGCCATTAAATTCCACATATTTTTGCACGTGGTATTTGGGCTCATTTTATTGTTTCAATTTGGACACCAATTTGTGTGTCATTTGTTGTTTGATACGGAAATTTGGACGACAACATTGGTAAATTAACTATTTCTAGTTTTTATGCGTCAGGTCGTCATTTTCATTGAATCTATTATTGCTGGAGTTTTGACTCCATTGTACCGGTGCGTTCCGATATAATTGAGGTTTGTATACCATTATTATTGTAACTGTCATTAATTACAGTACCGTAGTAAACCCAAATCGTGGTTCTGAATTTGTCGAACTAGGGACAGGGGATCTACGCGTTAACTAACGACATTGGTCTATACAGCCTCTGTTAATAGTCGGCAGTCATAATTATTAATTCCTGCAGGTTGCGACACAAAGGCTCCGAAGGATCCACCGCTGACATCAACAACGACGGTAGACCCCTGTTCTATGTTCGGAATGGTCAGGCAATGTTACCTAGAAGTCATCATTTGTTTCGGTACATTAATTGGTGTAAATTTGGCATTCACATTTAAGTTTAACAATGTCTCTGCTGAGCAGGCATACTAGGTATTTCTTTGCTTCCAAAAATTTGTACATATAAAATTCCATCATGAAGTATTTCCCAAATTTGTTTTCATTTATTTCAACCACATTTTGTCGTCTTCATTTTAATCTTTTCTGCAATTTTGGATCGCGAGTAATTTTGCGTGGATTCTTTTACTTAACCTCGTTTCCTGTGGCGTTAGGTATTCATTATTGTCCTGGATGAAGTACTCTCTTCGCGACCGCTCCCAGTATGTTCGTGTGCTTGACTGCTGTTTAGCTCACTTCCCAATCGAGCGCTCACTTAAATCCCCAAAAAAGTCACGTGCCAATCAAGATAAATTAGATCGCATTTGAGGAATGATATCTCATTCATCACCTTCAAGTGTAGCATTCTCCCCATCCGACATTCAAATCCTGTCGCTTACAGTTTGGGTACAACAGTAATTCAGAGTTTTCGACATGCGAAGGATCATCATCCAGCACGATCTCAGTTGCACCACACAATGCGAACGAGCCGCAGCTGCAGCCAACCTCAACATTGGCTTACACAACACTCGTTTCAGCGCGTTACACTCTTTCGCAGTTAGTTGGTAAACTGCTGGAAGTCCATACTCAGTGATATGTCTGATGTGCCCGCCACATAACACCTTGAACGCATCTGGTTCCAAAGGTTGTCATAGCCGAGTTGCCAGTGCGGATAAGCTCCCATTGTCTATAAAATGCTCCAAAATGGGCGCGTCTCAAATAGCCTCCAACAACCAAGTCCAGGTTTTGGCCTGCACTGGTGGCTCCCGAGCCCGGTGGAACTGCTTTTAACAACAGGAGAATGGTCGCGGGCTAGTGACTGGAGCTTGAAAACGATTTTGCTTCGGGCATATGAAGTTCGTCAGCCTGGGAGGGCTTTTGATTTAAGAAAAGGGACACTGATTTTAAAACTCCACTGCCTTGCGGGAGAAAGGCTTCTGGAGTAAACCCTGAGAAAAACTCTGAATCAGAGTCTCGTAGATGGTTAGTTGGTGCACACTAAGTTTTTCTGACAACACTCTGCTGCTTTGCATGCCACACTTTGTTGTGCAAAGGCTAGAGAAGCTGTCTCGAAAAACCGCCGAGTAGTGCTTGGAACGCCGCTTTGTACCTAAATTCCCAAGTATCTTCATTGAATCCGACTCAATCGCCAGAAGGAGATAGTAGTACAAAAGCTAAGCAAGCACTCAATCAAGCTTCGCGAACGAGTAGAACGACATCAATATGACAGATTCCATGAAGTTTTCACTGCAGTTCATCAGAACAAGCTTTCCACGCCTCTCCACTTGACAGCATACAGGGTTAAGCAAACATTCCAAGAAAAGCGTGAAAATGTACTAACTCCGCTTCAACTAGTACAAAAAGATGATCTAGCAGTTTATGCATGTACCAACTTTCTTTGCACTCATTCAATTGTGTGATTTCTGGACACGTTATACGTGACGGTGTTTTCCCCGCTTCAAAGTATTACACTTGCGATGTTTGAGGGTTGTGACTTTCTACCAATTTTCCCAAAGTAATAAAAACGAAATGTTTTAACATATTCAAGTGTACACACCCAACCACTGATTTGCATCCCTTAGGACAGCAGGAAACAAAGTTTGAATTTTGTAAACTATGCTTGGATGAAGCGGGCACGACCAACCTGTTCAGTCATATGTGCCAACACACATGTTGATGGGGTTATACCCATTGTCTTGGAGAAAGATACTCATTAGCATGCATTTCCATCACACAGACCCAAACAACTCACCCGATTTTATGCTGTTTGCAGTCATCAGTTAGGGACATTATAATGAAGCACCACACGCCCTATAGTTAGATTTCCTATTCGCCTGCCACTTGTAGAGTCGGAAAAATAGGCCCATGCAACTAGCAAGTTCGTAACAAAATTGCGCTTTGCCTACATAAATACGAAGTAGCGTCAATACTAACCCTAGAATTTAACATATGAGTATATACAACATATAAATTCCACCAACCACCGGGAATAATGGCGAACGGACAGACGGACCTTATAAAAACCAACGAAGACCAATTAGGAGTCATTCGAAAGAAGTTTCGCTGAAGATGTCATCTAGCTTGGACAATTAAATCCAGCTTCTGACCTGCACTGGTGGCTCCCCGAGCCCGGCGGAACTGCTTCTGCCAACAGAAGAAGGAGTGATGGCAAGTAACGAGCGCCTAAAAACCATTTTGTTTTGGGCAGATGAAGCTCGTTAGCTTGGTAAAGCATTTCATCTAAAGAAAGGAAACCGCTGATTTTGATCCTCTGCTGTCTTGCGGGATACCCGAACGCGAAAAAGTCTTCGGGAGAAAACCCTGAGGAAAGATCTGGAGAAGAGTCTCATAGACGATTAGTTGGTGCACACGACTTCTTTCTGGCAACTCCCTTCTGCCTTGCAGGTCGCACGTTGTTGTGCAAAGACTAGATAATCTGACTAGAACAAACGCCGAGTGGTGCTGTGGACGCCGCTTTGTACCGAAACGTTCAAGACTCTTCATTGATGCTAACTCATCATCCAGCAGGAAATAGTCGCACAAAAGATAAAGTAAATGAATAAATAAATTTTATTCTTGGAAATCCAAGGCATGTTAAACATGATCAATAATTTCCAAAAGCTTGTACGATCAGATTATATCATGTACATTTGCAAAAACAATTTTTCAAGGTCATTTGTTTCAGCGAAATTTAACGTTCAATAAATATAAAGGTAACGGTAAGTTGCTTTCAGGTAATCGATACTTGATCTGATATGATACTAAAACACAGGTATTGTCAGGAAAAGTCTAGAATGTTTTCGGCAACACTGATGTTCAACGGATAAGGTCCATCGAGGATGCGTGAAGAATCTCTGTTGTTGATGTTCCAAACTTTTTCATTTTGATTGTTTAAAATAGATTGATCTTCCCTATACATGAACGGTTTTCCTGTCCGCTAGGCGGAAGTGATTCATTCCACTAGTTTTAGGTCTGGGGGTCAGGTTCATTTTGGTGCGGATTGAGAATTTGTCTGTAGGGAAAATACTCAGAAGCGAGAGAATGTTGTTCCGAACATTATGAACATTTATTTAATATCAATACCTAGGAATGCCATTATCCTATGAATCATCAGGTAGAACATTTAAATTAAGAAGATTGCGAATGTTTTCTATGGTAAGAAATGAAGCTAGATGTGATTTGAATTCATTTAAAGAGGAAATGAGTCTTATAGATTTTGGAAGAAGATTCCACAGTTTAGCATATTTAGTCACTAAGAAACTGTTCCTCACTGTAGTACGAAACCTTGGTAATTTAATAGTTTTTTTCACTATTTCTCAAGCTATATTTAAGATCATGCCGTATTTCCATGTTATTCGTTGACGGTATTTTAAAGAATAAAATGAGGTTATGCTTGAGTCTGCGAAGCCATAGGGGATCGAGTTTCAGTTGTATACATCTTTCTCTATAGAAGTGATTGGTGGTATAACCGAAGATTGATTTCGAGAAAGTACGTTGTATCTTTTCTAAAACTATGCTATCGGTTTTATTTATATTAGTATATATTATGTTACAATGGTCAAAGATAGGAATGGTGAATAATTTATACATTTCTCTTTTACAATGAGGCTGAATCATAGATCTGTGTATGATATTCATAATTTGTCTGGCTTTAGTAATAAGGTGGCGTATCTGTTCGTTGAAAGTGAGTGATGAAGAATATCGAACTCCTAAATCACGCGTGCTGTCATTCATTTGAATTGCGTTATTTTTAGAAGGATTGAGTTATTTTGTATCGCGTATCTTATTTTCATAAAATTAGATTTTGCTGTTGAGAACGTTAGACCATTATTTTTTGCCCAATCTGCAAGTGCAGCTAAATCATTGTTTAGTCGAGCTATATAAGTTTGTACTTGATTAGCTGGGAAAGTGATAACAACTTTCATGTCATCAGCGAATAAAACAGTTTCCTATGTGAAATGACGTTATGTATGTCATTTATATATATAATAAATAGTAAGGGGCCTAATACGCTACCTTGAATCACCCCACTGGGAATAGGTAGGCTGCGTGATCTACGGCCATTAACTTCAACAGAGTAAGTGCGATCAGTAAGAAAAGAAGTTAACCAGGAAAGAAGATTACCACCGATGCCATATGATTCAAGTTTCGATAATAATATCTTATGAGGAACAGTATCAAATGCTTTAGTTATGTCTAGGAAGACAACTACAACTGCCGAACCTTCCTCTATCGATGTAGTAATATAGTCGAGGTATTCAAGCTGACATGTAATGCATGATCTTTTATTTAGGAAGCCATGTTGAGCTTTAGAAAAAACTTGGAGATAAGTGATTTAAGATAGCTTTTTTTATTATTTTTTCAAGTAATCTAGATAGTATTGCTGTGTGGTTAATTGGGCGATAATTTGATACCGTGTGCTTCGAGCCAGATTTATGTCTGGGTGTAACGACAGAGTGTTTCCATTCTAAAGGGAACATTCCAGATTCGATTGAAGTGTTAAATAAGTTCAGTAGAAGAAGTTTGAAAACGTCACCACCCATTCTGAAAATGGCGGGTGGAATGCCTGTTATGTCTGGCTTGAGACTTAATGTAGATTGCCTGCAGACTTCAATAATATCATTCAGATTTATGCATATATTGTTTAATACACTAGGTGACCGAAATGTTCTAGTGATATCTTTATAGATCGAAGAAGTAAGTAGTATTAAAATATTTAAGAAATCCTTCGCAGATTGTAATAGGTGCTGTAATTCTTATTTCTGCCGAATTATAAGTTCGATCCTGAGTAATAAAATCTACTTTGCTGGTTGAGTTTACGGATCGTGATTTAACTAACCAGCTAAGTGATTTTAGCTTATCACAACTGTTCAGTGCTCTATTTTCTGATGCAATCAATGTGTGGTCTAGAATAAGTTTGTGGTCACTTAATAGTACATAGGAACGTAAACGAGTGAAGATGTCGTTATTGCTAATTGCAACTGTAGACCATTCTTTTATTTTCTTTTCCATTTTCTCGAGCCTAGTTTGTTTTATGCGTTTTTAGGACTGCAAGCTTTGTCGATTAAACCTATAATTTTTGAATGGAATGTCGAGGATATAGTTAAAAAATCATGTGAAAGAAAAAATTGAGACCAATCTTCAATCCTTATAAGTGTTGAAAGTAAGTTCCAATCGATGAAACGGTGATGTAACGTCTGTGATGTGAGTCACGCGTATTCCACCCGTTTCTTAGTTCGACAAATTCAAAATCACAAATCGGATGTTATACGGTACTGTAATTAGCAACAATTACAACAACAATAATTATACAAACCTCAACTGTATAGGAACGTACAGCAAACAGTTGGGCCAAAATACTCCTGAATCAATTATATCAAATGCAAACAAGTTCAATGACGACCTGAGATATAAATAGAATGAAAGGAGTTACCAAAATTGCCGTCCGAAATGTCTATAAAAGACAAGACACCCAAAAGTGGTGTCAAAATACAAGCCAATTTCAAGTGCCCAAAATGGCAACCAAATTTAACAACAATAACCGTCAATGGCCTCAACAATGAATTAAAACAAAAGCTTCACCAAATATGTGAACAGAAGATTTCCAATAATACAATTACAAAAAGCAAGGTTTAACATCTTAATTATAAAGAAGTAATTAACAAAACCAAATTCAAGTCACAAAATTCGGTATGTCATAAAAGTCGAATGTAGAAAGGAAAAAGAAGAATTT
The DNA here is from genome assembly GCA_013407085.1 of Atriophallophorus winterbourni. NCBI lineage: Eukaryota > Metazoa > Platyhelminthes > Trematoda > Plagiorchiida > Microphallidae > Atriophallophorus > Atriophallophorus winterbourni. The sequence goes on along the minus strand of JACCGJ010009830.1, from coordinate 77,736 downwards.
CGAAGCTACATAACACTTACCATGTCTCTTACAGGTGAAGAGTCTTGACTTCATTGGTAGCTTTGCAAGTGCATTATAGATGGAACGATGATATTTCATGGTGCACGTTAGACAGGGAAGGCAATATTAGTAAGTTGTTTGGATAAATATTAAAAGTAAAGACTAAGTCATGTATGTTGCCCTTTTTAGTTGGTCTATCAATAAATTGTTTGTAACCTAGTAAGTCAAGAGTTTTCATAACATTTGTATTAGAGCTAACTTTACTTCGTTCGTGCCAGTTTAAATTAGGCATGTTAAAATCACCGCCTATAAGTTTATGGCGTGCATGATGTAAGACGTTTCGATGAAAGCTTGAGTTAATATATTCAGATTAGATGAAGTTGAGCCTGGTGGGTAGTAGATGCAGCCCATTAAAAGATCTAGTATAGGTAGTTCTATAGTTCCATGGTGACTTTTCAAGTTCTGTTAAATTCGAAGATGCTATGCTATAAGCTCTAAATCTTGAATGCACATAAATAAGGCAACCACCACCTTGTTTCATAGTGCGGTTACTCCTAAATACCTGGTAGTTAGGTATCATGAGTTTAGAGTCAGAGTGATCCTCACGGGTCCAGGATTCAGTTATAAGAATAATATCTACAAATTTAGAAGATAGGTAATATTTTAGTATATGGATTTTAGGTTTATTTGATCTAGCATTTATGACCAGAAAAGGAACAACACAAAGGTCGGACGTTAAAGGATTTAGGGTGGGTGCATAAGAGAGTTAACTAGGCTTAAAATCCATTTTATGTGTTTTTGAAAAAAGTGGTATTAGGGTTAAAGTATGGTTCATAATTGGAGTGAGAAACATATGGATTATAAAATAAAGTATGGGGAATGTAATTATTATAATAGGAGGGATATTGTGTAATGGTAGATGAATTATAATAAGGTTGAATATTACAAATAGGTATAGGAGGAGCTGATGAATGGTGATAGTGTTGCTTATATGATGGTGGGTTATTCATTAGGAAACGAGATGTTTCAATACGGTTATCGAGACTGGGTGAACCTCTTATATAATTAGTAGTCTTCATGCGTTGCCTGTGACGTTGTCTGATTACTTTCTCTCTGAAAGTAGGAGGGTTTGGTAGGAGGGTTCGTGTTTGTCTTAATTTAGGTAAACGCGGCGGGCGTAGGTGCAGATGTCGAGTTAAACTCACGCCATGATTATCAGGTGCGGTTGTCGAACTTTGGTAATTTTTAGGGTTAATTTCAATTACAGATTCACATTGCATTTGTTCATTGGTATCTGAGGTATTGTTACTAATAATGAAGCTGATAAATTTTCGTTTTTTATAGTTGAATTTTCGTTGCATGGGGGTTAAGTCCGGTTTTAAGACCACACCCGAGAACCTGGGTATGCTTTCCAGAACGTTTCTATTATCAAGTAAATACAATGCAAAACTCTTATCTGAGAATTTTAATAAAATAGGAGTCAGTTGATTAATTGTATTTTTACGAAGTCGAACTACAGTGAAACATTCAATGGGGATGCCATATATCAAAAATATACATTTTTTAAATCGTTTAAAGACATTAAAGATGATAACATTTTTCGAGCGAGCTTCTCTTTGATATATTTCCGTGCTCATGGTTTCTATAAATTTATTCGCTTGAATCAATATATCGTGGTCAGTACCAATATCAGAGTTCATGAGTGATAAGAGCGGTTTTAGAGAACTATATTTGGATTTGCATATTGCTAGTTGGTTTCTAAGTTCTGACAACTCTAATTCTAATTTTTTAATTTGTTCAGAATAATTGAAGTGTCACTGTTTAATCTGACAGTACAATTACTAGGCATAGATAATTTACGTAGCCTAATTCGAGAAGATAATAGGGTTTTCGAGTGCATGCATTCACCGAAAATATTTAATGTATTCAACAGATATTATTTCAATGAAATTGAGTTAAAATATAAAACGAGAATACGTTGAATATAAGCAGAGCAAGTGTAATCAAATAATTGGGATCACGTACCAAATTCGAGCAGCCCTGTTATAACAGAAAGCAATCTAAGTATGGCGGTTTTCATTTACGATTTCGCGTGTCAGCTATGGTTTTCAACGAGTTGGACACCATAACTCCAATGTCATTCTCATCAGCCATTGGACAAATTCTATTACTTTCGATGTAATATGATCGATGCGGTCGACCAGATCTCAGATAAAGAAAGTCACATTTGTGGCCGTTTATCGGGAGTAACCACTCCTTAGACTAGGAGTCACTATGAACTTTTAAAATACCATTAATACACCATTTGGTTCATTTCGGTACAATTTCTTACCTTTTGGTTTGTGCAATTCTCCTGCTTTATTTTAACAAGTTATGAACGATATTAATCGCGATATGGTGAGAGTTAAATTTTATCAGGATGATTTCATCGTGCATGCGTCAATAAGATCTCTTCATGATGAACGTTTATTGGAATTTTTCGTAGATTCACCTACGAAAAGGTTGCTCGTATTCCAAAAAGTGTTAGTTTTTGTTTCGAATTTTGAATGCCTTGGATACATTGTTGACGGTAATGGCTATAAACCAATCGTTTACTCCCACTGACCAATGCTAAGTCTCCGAAGAACATGACACAATTAAGATCTCTTATTGGGGCATTGAAATTTTATTCGAGGTTCATTCCAAATTTCGGTGTAAAAGCTTCACCGTTATTTTCACAACAATCAAAATAAACTTTTGTGTGAACTGATAAACATGAACATTGTTTACGCAGCACATTCTCCTCTATAAAGTCAGATGCATTTCTTCGTTCATTTAGTCCCAAAATTCATTCAATTGTAATTACTGATGCACCCCCTGACGGTATTGGTGCTGTTTTCGAGCAAAATGGACATCCATGAATTTGCGTTTCTCGCAGGCTAACTACTGCTAAAAACGGTAATGCCCAAACACACCGTAGAGCGTTAGCTGTCTATTCGGCCATTTAACGTATACAGAAATTTTTTATGGTCATTGTTTCACTATTGTTACTGACAATGAAGCCTTAAAATTCATATACGATCCTAGTAAATCTATTTCGAACAGTACTGCCGCAATGGTTCATCGATGGAGCATAGCACTCAGTGCTTATGATTATGCAATTGAACATGGAAGTTCTAAACACATTCAACATGTAAATTGCCTCTCACGCCAGTCACTACCAGATTCGAAACCTGATGATACTTTTGAATCTCTTTTGTTTTAACCACTTCCTGTCATTTGTTAATTCGTGACACGAAACGTTTCTTTTCTGCTATTTTTACCGCTTTGAAGAAAGGATGGAATTCACATATTCGGGGGAAATTTCCATCATATTTTACTAGACAAGATGAACTCTCATTGACTCCTGATAGCTTATTATGCTTGAATGATAGAATTATTATTCCTCCCACTTTGCGTAAAGCTGTAGTGAATGATTTGCATTCTGGTGATCTTGGAATAGAAAAAATGCAGTATTCAGCCGGACGTTTATGATAGTGGCCTGAAATAGACACAGAGATACGCAGAACTGCTATTTCTTGCGAAGCTTTTCATTATAAAGTTTTCCGAGAACGATCCAAATGGACACCGTGGCCATTGGCATGTGAAGCTTAGCAGCGCATTCATGTAGATTATTGTGGACCGTTTTTAAACAAATACTATTCATTGGTCGTGATTGATTCTTATTAAAAATGGCCTGAAGTCTTTTGGACTCAGAAACCAAATTCTAGTTTCACTATGCTTGCACTGCGAAAAGTATTCAGGCGCGAAGGAGTTCCCATTGCTGTTGTTAGTGATAATGGCAGTCGTTTTTCTGCTGCATGTCTGACACAATGGTTACATTTTCTTGGTTGTCGACAATTATTCACTTCACCTCCTCATCCACAATCAAATGGATTGGCTGAAAATTTTGTTGGTACCTTAAAGCGAGCAATCATATCTTGTGCACAAACTACATTTGAAGAACTTGATCGATTTGTTGACAATTTGTTATTGCGATATCGGAATTGTACTCATGCAACTACCGGACAAACTCCAGCTATGTTATGCAAAGCAAGGACACTGAGATCAGATCTGCTGGGTCTGGGATCAGCTGAAGTTTTCTTTCATCGTGGTAATGAATTCCGACCGAGCTATAGTATCGTGTTTGGCAATATCGGTAAATACATGGTAAAAATAATGGACATTGATGATGGCTAAATGCATGGCCGCCGCTGCTTACAGAGTTACAGGTCAGTTATATTCCGAATCTGATTGCATTGACCATTATAACATCACTATCCTAGATACTTCTGAAGATGCTGAACCGAAAAGACTATTAAGAAGATGAGAACGTTTGATAAACAAGCCGTACTGGAATTATAAAAATCCAGGATCATTCGCAAACTGCGGTGAATGTACGGACTGTTCAAATAACAATCAATAATATTCAATCAATAAAAATCAATAATACTGTTACTCAAATTCTCGTTGCCAAACATACATTAATTAATTAATACATACCGTGTAATTCGAGTACTGAGTGTGGTTTATTCACACTTCTATTCTTGGGGAGGCTGTTTCATTCAATTCAATGCAACACATTTCATTACATATAGTCTTAACAACAGACTCTAAATGGGCAGCGCAATGTGCCTCAGCTGTGAAACGAGCTAGAGTAGAACTCTGGTGGCTTAACTCCGTTTTGACATTTAGAACGCCAAAAGTGTTTATCCCCTTATATACGGTGATTGTCAGGCCGCATTTAGAATACTGCGTACAAGCCTGGAGCCCCTTTTTCAAGAAGACATTTTACTACTAGAGAGAACTAAACGTCTGACTACCAAAATGGTTGTAGTTATGTTTTGGAAACCCTACGAAGGACGTTTAATTTCTTTAGGTCTCTTCAACCTTCGAGGTCGGCGTCCACTGAGTGACCTTATAGAAACTTTCAAAATCCTGAAAGGCTTAGGCGACGAGGGTTGTCAAATCCTGTTCTCTCAAGAAAGCAACCCTTCAACTAAATGACATACATCAACGCTCGCGAAAAACCACAGCCGTCTGAAAATTAGGCAAAACTTCTTCGGTGAAAGAGTGGTAAGCTTCTGGAATAAACTGCCTAAGGAACTAATCAGTTGCATATCAGTAGGTGCATTTAAAAGGGAATTAGATGCCTTTTGGCATGAGCTATTTCCATACTTTGTCCATGAATATACATGTCGCCTGTCGACAGAATTGTCCAATTTTTTGTTCATTTCAAATTTATATGATCTTTGCCACGATTTAAAATAAACAAAAAATCCTGTTATATTATGCCTTGTATTAAATGTCATGTTTTAACTGTACGCACCAATTTTCTATAGCTAACTTTTCACCGGCTTGGTGAAGAGAAACCCTTTCCGTTTTTCTCAGTCGCAACTACAAATACTGGGCCCGAAGGACGGCCTAGAAAACACAGGACGTATCATCGCATACGACGAAGATACCAGAGAAGAATAAACAAACTTTGGCAGTGGTGGGCGCTACTTTGAAGCTTTCCACTGAAAGAAATTCTGGACGCTCGATTGGATTATCAGCCATTTACAGTCCTGTGCGCGGTACGTTCAACTTTTCCTTGCAATAGCTGTGTTTTCGTAATATATCAGATCACGTACCGATTACCTGGAAACAACTTTAAAGACCGTTACCTTTATATTTATTGAACGTTAAATTCCGCTGAAACAAATGACCTTGAACAAATTGTTTTTGCAAATGTACATCCTATAATCTGATTGTACAAATATTTTGGAAATTATTGATCATGTTTAACATGCCTTGGACTTCCAAGAATAAAATTTATTTATTTATTTATTTATTTATTTATTATTCTACCCAAAGAATTAGGTTTTAAGATAGAAATAGACGTAAACTAGCAAACATCTTATTTAAATGTTTTCTGGAAAAGAAAATCTAAGATAAACAAAAACATATTTGTATTGTTCGCACATTTTGTTCAAACATTCCTGTTTCGATAACCACTCAACATTGTATTTAGGAGAATCCCAACCTTATATTCCAGATATTGTAACCAATTACATACAAACCCTACGAACTTTGTGCTCTACGTCGAAATGCCGGCTGCCCAACTGTATACAGTCGAAGCAAATCAGTGCTCGTGTTTGGCTGTTTGCTGGCACGTAAGCACATTTTCAGCAACCGTGTGGTCAACTTCTGGAACAAGCTCCCAGATTGTATAGTAAGCCTCCTAGATGTGTTGAGCTTTAAAAGATAATTAGACGTTTAATGGTTTATCATATTTCCGCACATTGTCTAACAAAAAACTTTAAAAAAACGTATTTTTACATTTTTATCATATCTGTCTAGGCCTGGAAAACATGACAGCAAATTAGCCCACATGCAGTCTATGACTGTGTTTCACTTTACCTTGTCTAGGCTAGTGATTTCATACACCACACATTGTTCACGCATATTATTGCATTGATTCCTGAATAGCTGACCTCTCACCGTGCTGGTGAAGAGAAACCCTACCTTACTTTCCCAATGAGGTCAATGTGAAGAGAACTTTGAAAAAACGTGCAAATACAAAATCTAGATTACCTGCAGCCGAGGGGAAAGTCGAACAGGTTAGCCAGGTAACCCGTCCACCCAGACAAGCTGCCACTCCCAAGGTGGCCAATGTAGCTGGAAGCTCCAAGAAGCGTACTAAGGCCAGTAAGGTCAGTACACAAAAACGGCAACATTCAATTGATGCCGGTTCGCATGTGCTGCAGCAAATTAATCAGGAATTGAATGGTTTGTGTCAGCAAATCGAAACACTGCAAAGCAATTCCTCTGCTCCGAAATCTAGAACTAGAAATGTACTAGTTTTTAACCGAGCGGAACCATTTATTAAGGAATCTTAGTCTCGCAGAGATCTCGATCGTAGGTGTATAAACGATCTTTTCCGAATGGTGGATATGATGACTTCTACTCTCACAGTGCGGATTCATCGAGTAGGAAGATGGAGGATGGGTAACTGCCCTCGACCAATCCTGGTTGAATTTAGTTATCAGGCGGATCGGGATGCATTTCTGGCTAGGGATGAGTATATCGTAAACTGAACGCTAGATTAACTTCAGGTGAAGCCCGACAACCTTCCGTCCCGGATTCGGCAAAATTCTTCTGATTCCAATAGGAGAAACTTAGCAACGAGATCATCGTTCATTGTTAACACGGATGCAGCGCAAAACGATATTCAGTCACAGACAGGCATACCGAAGAGCACTTCGCCACTAGTTTTCCTGTCCGGCCCAGATGACGTTGATTGTCTTGGCGCAATAGACGATGGCACCCGAGAAGATGACTCCAGTAGTTGCTTCTCTTCTATGGATGCGGTCTCAATTTTCTGGCAACGGTCCGTTACGTTAACGCAAGAGGCTGCCGAAACTGATGCTCCTGCTCTAATTAGCACGCCAAAAACGTGCAGCTTCTTTGGATGCTTCGACCGAGGGCCAAACAGGATTAGTTTCGGAAGCACGAATAACCAGTGCCAATGTATTGTATGCAAATGTATGCAGCATCAGAAATAAGTGGGCTGAACTTTCTCTCTGCGTTGCTCAGTTACACCCAAGAGTTATTGCGCTTTATGAGACCTGGCTGTCTGTGAACAGTATCTCGTCATAAGATGCGATAGGCCGGGCGATAGGAGAGGCGGTGGCGTTGCACTGCTCTTGGAGTATGGTTTGCACAACATGGGTACAGGGATATCTCTAGCCATTGAAAACGTCCAAGTTGTTACGAGTATCCTGACTTGCTACAAGTCATCGCTCGCAATTGCTTGTGTCTACGTCACTCCCAGTGCATCCATACAGGAGTTTACACAGCTTATTGAGACACTCGACGGTTTGTTTCACTCAGCTCACAGTGTACTTATCTTGGGTGATTTCAACCTCCCAGACATAGATTGGCCTGTCCCCACTGGTCTAGTCACCCAGCAATCTGACACCTTTCTCGAATGGCTCCATAATCATGCGCTGCACCAGCATGTCAATGATCCTACAAGGTTTCGCCATGGATGCACTCCATCCACTCTTGACTTGGTATTGTCGTCCCAGCTAGAAGCCATTAGTCATTTAAAGTACCTACCGCCGCTCGGCAAAAGTGATCACGTAATGATAAGCTTCGAAGCGATATTGCGTTTTCGCAAACCTTTCTCTCGTCCTAGACGCAATTTTAGGCGTGTAGACTGGGGTTTACTCTTGCAGTCTTCAAAATCTTCCCTTCAGTTATCTAGCGATTCAAATGTAAATGAAAACTGGGATAGAATTTCTAAGTATCTAAACGAGTTACAAGACAAACACGCTCCGCTGCAGTGTGTGAGAAGGCATCGAAGGCCACCCTGGTGGTCTCCTCGAGTCCGTAGGTCTACCCGTAAACGGGATCGTCTATGGCGACAATATAAGCTATCCCTTACTTCTGGTTCTTGGGCCCGCTACAAAACCGCTCGGAATGCCTGTGTTAAATTACAACGTGTGCTCAAACAGCATTTTGAGTTATCTCTAGCTAGGGATGCTAAATCCAACCCGAAAAGGTTTTATAGCTACGCACAGTCAAAAGGAAAAACTAGGGAAAACATAGGGGATTTAAAACTGGAGGACGGAAAAGTTGCCGATACCGACCTGTCTAAGGCGACTGCCTTCTCAGGGTTTTTCAGTAGCGTTCAACGACGGGATAATTCTTCAAACGCACCGTCAGGTCTGCTTAACCTGACACCTGGTGTCCATGTATTAGATGAGTTGTCCTTCAATGAGGCTGAGGTGTTTGACGCACTTATCCATGTTCGGGTCAACAAATCTGAGGGACCGGACGGCATCTACTCAATTATGCTTAAGAATCTTGCCTCAGTGCTTGCCGAACCGTTTTGCCAGCTCTTTAATTCATGCCTGCAACTAGGAGTTGTTCCCAGTAAGTGGAGGGAAGCCATAGTCGTGCCAATACACAAAGGCGGTTGCAGGTCAACTGTTGGTAACTATAGACCGGTCAGCCTGACCAGCACCGTCTCGAAAGTAATGGAAAAACTGCTGCGTGATAAAATCTGCCAGCATCTTTGTCGGCATTCTCTGTTGAGTGTAACTCAGCATGGATTTCTTAAGGGTAGATCCTGTCTGACTAACCTCCTTAGCTTTCTCAATACTGCCACTAAAAGGATGGATGAAGGGAAGCCCGTCGAAGCCCTCTACCTAGACTTTAGTAAGGCTTTCGATTCCGTAAATCACAGCCTTCTAGAGATTAAGCTAGCAGCCAAAGGCATACGTGGTAGTCTACTTGCTTGGATAAAGGCCTTCCTTACAGGTAGGACATTCCGAGTGAGAGTAGGATGTACGCTGTCGAATCAAACCGACGTGATCAGTGGTGTACCCCAAGGTTCGGTACTTGGCCCTCTTCTATTCCTGATTTTCATCGATGACTTGTCCTCTGAATTGAAGTGCCCATGCTTCATTTTCGCGGATGATGTGAAATTCATCGGATCAACGGATGAAGAGACCTTGATGCACGACCTTGAGCGGGTCATAAACTGGTCATACCAGTGGGATCTCCCACTGAACCTAAATAAGAGCCAACTCTTGTCAACACTGGTTGATAAGATTTCGGTCCAGGTGGCGGGGAATTCCCTCAGTGTTAACGCCACACAGTGTGTTAAGGATTTGGGTGTACTGGTTAGGGCTGACTTCAAATGGGAGGACCAATGTGCCGCTGCGGCTCAGCGTGCACGCAAGGTACTTTTTCGGCTGAAATCAGTGCTATCGAGCAGAAGACCCGATGTATTCCTGCCACTGTACAAGGCATTAGTTCGGCCGCATCTTGAATATTGTGTTCAGGCGTGGTGTCCTCACTACAAAAAGGACATCCTTCGACTTGAAAGTGTACAGCGCCTCGCAACTCGCATGATTGAAGGTCAGCGAGGGAAACCGTACGCTGTGCGCCTAATGTCTCTCGATCTTTTCTCCCTTAGGCGCCGTCGTTTAAGAGGTGACTTAATAGAAACCTTTAAGATCTTGAAGGGTTTGAGTGGCGTGCAAATGAACGACTTCTTTACCTTAAGTCCCGAGCTGGGCACCCGGGGCCACTCACTTAAAATTGCTAAGAAACGATGTCGGCTAGACTCCAGGAAACACTTTTTCAGCCTTAGGGTTGTTAACTTCTGGAACATTCTTCCAGAAGAACTTATATCCTGCAGTACCGTGTCTAGTTTTAAGCAGGGGTTGGACCGCAACTGGGGTAAGTTGTTTCCTGAATACTCGCCTTAATTGCTTTACAAGCTTAGGTTTTTCATTTTTTAGCGTTATCCCGTAAATATACTGAGGGCTAGAGTTCTGTGTGTTTTTTAATTTTTATTATACACAATGCTACTTCAGCTAACCTCTCACCGTGCTGGTGAAGAGAAACTGCTTTTTCTTTTTCCAGCATCGGCTATAACGCGGTGCTTCCTAAGTTCAACCCGGATAATCTCTTGGCTTCGCGATCGGCGAAGATTTCAAACAGACAAAAAGAATATACGTTTTGGCAGTGGTGGGTGATTCTATGCAGCTTTCCACCGAAAGAAATTCTGGACGCTCGATTGGCTTGTTAGCCACATACTGTCCTGTGCAAACTGAACTGAACTGAACTGAACTGAACAATATAGAAAGTTTCGTAAAAAACAAACTTCAACGTTGCTATTCCTCAATTAGCATGATTATGTGGACCACAAGTAGTAAATATACAATTTTCAACTGCCTGATTTCGATCGCTTCCTATTAAACATATTCTGGATTTGTGATTTGCGTTTAGCTGCCTTTAGCGAGTCCACCTTGAACTTGAGCTTTGTAGAGCGCAATTCAAAGATTTTTTAATATTCGTGATTACTTAAGAAAAATGTTTACAATTATAGGAACCGTACTTGAAAAATACATATATTTTCTCGAAAGGGTCCAGTGCCTTGCGACTAGGATGGATTAGGGTCAGACAGGTAAATCCTCTGGGTCCAGACTCAAGAACCTCGATCTGTCGTGATCGATATTGCTCGCTATGCGAATTTACCTTGCTGATAGTTTAATTCTGCAATTCATTTCATTCATCTTCCGTTCAAATTGTGATTACGCTGTCACATATCTGCCTCTCATCACTGAATACTATTACAATCTTTCTCTGACATAATGGGTCGTGTTGATAAGATGATTAAACGGAATAACTGCGCAAAATGTACCCAGAATGTTCAAAAGATCAATAGTTTATTAAGGTATAAAAAGCGGGGACCTTGTACAAACCGCAGGGTGGATTGTGCGGTGGATCGAAAAGAAAAGAATAGTAAAATGTTCGAGTTTCCAAGGCCTTATAGCGGGCCACATTCGCGTTAGCCTGCACCATCAGTGGATTTTTGTGGCATTTGGACAGGTAGGGCGTCAACCCGGGACACCGCTACCCACCACATCCTCCGGAACAGAGTCAGCTGAGAATGCGTGCGCTTGGACGTCCGATACTGGGATCTGGAAGAGCAATGATACTGGAGAAGTGTTAGAGGGGTAGTGACGAAAATGCAAATGTCACAGAAAGAGAACTTACCGTTGCCACGAGTGGGTATTAGTGTCTTGGGAGTGGAAGATTTCATGGAGGTGGGAATCGAGGAGACCTTTGAAAGAACCGAAAGAAGTGGATTCAAAAAGCTTGCATGGAAGAGCATTCCATGGACTGCAGACTCGCACCGAGAAAAACCTGCGGCGACATTCAAGTCGACTTTGCTGATGTAGCAATTTAAGTCCATGTCCTCGGAGATTTGTGCTGATGGATGGGACGAGTAGGGAGCTGCATGGATGGGAGGGGTCGCTCAGTATCCGGTATGTAAGTATCATGTCTCCACGGAGAAGACGGTACATAACGGAGTATGTGTTTAAACGGCGTAATCTCTCCTCGTATGGCAAGTGGCGCATACCGCGGACGAGCTTTGTCGCACGCCGTTGGGCGTTTTCGAGGAGTGACATGTCCTTGCATAGCCACGGCCGCCAAGCCTGCACTGCGTATTCTAAGTGTGGCCGGATGTAAACGTTCAACAGAGTCGGGAAGAGAAACCGGTCGAACTTGCCGAGGGCGCGGCGAAGTAGGCCGGTGTTGCGGTTGACTGCAGCTGCCGCGCGTTCACATTGTGTTGTGCAACCAAGGTCTTGCTGAATGATAAGTCCAAGATCCTTTTCTTGTCGAACGCGTTGAAGTGTTGTTTGCCCCAAACGGTAGGTAAAACAAGCTGAGTGACGGATGGGGAGAACGCTGCACTTGGATGCGTTGAATGGAAGATAGTTTCGTGAGGACCAACAATGTAGGCGATCTAAGTCGTCTTGTAAGACACGGGAATCATCAGACGATTTAAGAGAGCGCCAAAGTTTGACATCATCAGCAAAGAGGAGGAACGGGGATTCAATGTCTTGTCCGATATCGTTGATGAAGATAATAAAAAGTCTTGGACCAAGAGCAGAACCTCGCGGCAAACCACACTTGATTGGAAGGGGAGCTGAGTAGCAGTCGCGCACACGAACACAGAGAGAGCGATCGCATAGGAAGTATTTCATCCATGATACGAGGGATGATCCAACGCCGTAGGAATCGAGTTTAAGGAGAAGGATGTCGTGATGATGACTATCCCGCTATCCAGTGTGATCACTGTGATGCTTGGCAGCACATGCGATACACAAATATTTTCAAGTCGTTTTACAATTCTCTGACAAAGCAAAAAAATGAGATAATCTTTGCGTTGCTTGTAGAGCACGCCATCTACTGGAAACGGACACCACAACTGCCTGCACAAGTTATAAGAATGGTCAGGTAATGCTGTCCTCATTGATCAACAAAATCACACACTAACTCTTCCCAACATCTCGTGAAGCCACAACATGAAATCCCTGACAATTGTATGTACAAATGTGCCGGAAGTTTATCTCCATGCTTTCAAGCACGCAGGCAAGATTATATGCAATAATGGTGAGCTCTATATGAAAACCTGAAACTTGATGTAAACGCGGTTTCCAGACACCCAAACTCGCCTCACGCGGACGCCCCACTACTACGAATCACCCTGGACTCCCATCAGAAGGTTGAAGAGGAGTTGTTCTCGCCTACCTTCTCCGAAATTAAAATTTGTCTGTGCGTATTTTTTCCTGACGTTCCTTGGCCTCAGAGGCAGATGCAAAAGCAAAAAGGCTACGATAGGAAATCGGCGAACGGTAAACGCAGCATTTCGGTCCACGGTCTGCCTGAACTTGCAAGTGATGATTTAGCTAATAACATTTTACATGACTGTTCTCAATGGCGATATATCCAAGAGAAGCAAAATTCACTGAACATTGGCGACTGCCGTGAAATGCCTTACCATGTCATCTGAAAATTACCTTCCAATCAGAACATATGGTTAATGCTGCTTTGCGCTTGTGGAATGATAACAAACACTTTGCACCTACGTCTTCGCTCCGCATTTGACAAACCAAAACCTCGTCCGCAGCCATCAGTCACACACAGCGCAATTCAGTCTGCTAGCGAACTTCCCTCGACCGTGACAAAATCTCCCTGCAGCTGGTTTCACTTAGGCCGGTGTAATAACTGAACACCCCATCACCGCACTGCATACTCTGCAATCGCGCAGCCTTCCGTGCGATTACACGAATGCTGCTGGTTTCCGGAACTCCATTGCCGCCTTTCCCTGCGCTCATCGGACCTATTATCCTTTACTGAGACGTGGTTATCAAGCGCAGTTTATGATGCGGAACTCACTTTTAAATGTAATTACTCCGATGTGACTGTACAACAAGAGGACGTGGTGTGTTGTTCTATCATCACGAATCACTTCTCTCTCTGATGTTCTTTGATGCGAAATCTCACTCAAGAAAGACAGTCTTCTCATGATTGCAGTTGTTTATAGATATCCTATTAATACTCTACTGCTCGATTCCTCCCTTTTGTCATCATTTCGACATTCTTTAAGTAAACGTTTCTCTCACATGCAAATTATGTGTGACTTTAACTGTCCCAACCTTTATGGCGAACATGCCCATCACTAATTTGCCACCTCGCTGTCCGAAATATTGGCGACCCATCAATTATACAATCATGTTCACGAATCTACTCGGTTTCGGGGCACAAATACACCATCCTTTCTGTATCTCATCATCATCAGCGAAGAGTTAATGATTGAAAACCTTTTCTCTAACCCTCCCCTGGGTCACATCGACCATATTGCCTTAACATTCACATTTGTCTCTTTCATGAACTACCTCCACGAACCACGCCCTAAAAGCCGCTGGATTACCGATCTAGGCCTGTTCTACCAACTCGTCGCAGCCCACTCATGTGATTTCTCAATATTTGACCAGATCAATATTGCATGGACCACGTTTTAAACTCAGTTGCACGCACTGCTACGTCGTGCTGGTCACGAAAAGCCCGTCCTACGAAAGAACCCCGGATCATTCCTTCGCAGGGGAACACGGAAAGCCATATCGCAGCGAAACTTAGCATGGCGGTGTTACCGGACAGGTCGAAATCGAACTGACTGGGAAATTTATAGGTCATTGCGAAATTATTGCACATATCTCAGCCGCCAAGACAAATATCAATATGAAATGCACATCTCTTACAAGTTTTTTGACAACCACAAAAGTTTGTTCCAATTTGTGAATCAGAGGCGCGTAGTTAAACTTGGAATTCCATCCCTAGTCAGCGAAAACGGTCTCACATTGACCTCCTTGGAAGCTGCAAACCTGTTGTCTGAAACTACGCCCCAATTTTCAACGTTGTATGGACTCCTATCCTATCTTACAAGGCGGCACCCGGTCGAAACCCGCAAATTATCGCCCCAATGTGCTTTTTTCAGTCATTTGTAAAGTCATGGAGAGCATAGTCTGTGACCATCTTGTACCAGATCTTGAAACTAATAGACTTTTAATCACACAACAACATGACTTTCGTGCCAAGCGTTCATGCACTTCGAACTTGCTTCTTGCACAGGATGACTGGACGAAATCCGTCGATGAAAGCATTGGTATGGATTTAATATTTCTGAATTTCTCCAAGGCATTCGACCATGTCGACCATGACATTCTTTTACTTAACCTTGTTTCCTGCGGCGTTGGCTCATCCTTACTGTCCTGCATGAAGTACTTTCTTGACGACCGCTCCTTCTGTGTTCATGTACGTGACTGCTATTCATCCCGCTTCCCAATCAAGTGCGATGAAGGCTCCGTTCTTGGTCCCCGACTCTTTATCATTTTCATCAATGACATTGGCCAAAAAATTGAATTGCCGTTCCTCCTATTTGCGGACGATTTCAAAATCTGGCGCACACTCAAATCGCCAAAGTATTCACTTGCAATTCAAGATGACTTAGATCGCATTTAAAGAATCATCTCCCGGCAATGCACGAGAAAAAGAAAGAAAAAGGTACAATATGGGGGGGGGAATTTTTCGTCCATTGTTCCACATGTCGATTTTTTGATTTTTTGTTGTTGACATTTTTAACAAAGTTGAGGGGGGAACACAAAATAGAATGCACTCTCTCCACTGTTGCCGGTTCTCAGCCATCGTCGACAGCGTGTCAAGCCACAGACACTCACTATCCCTTGGACCTTGGCACTTTGTCTGGCTCCCGACTCGCCCTTTATGATGATGATGACGATGATGGACCCCACCCAGGAAGCCGCGTTCGTCCGACCCGAGCTAAACCCGACGTCAAGCGTTTTAAGGCCTTCTTCCAGATCAGCGGTTGTCCACCTGAACACCGCCGCCAGCCTGGGTCAACCGACACACGCAGCGCGCGGAAAGGTAGGCGCTCAGGCTTCATTCTCAAGACATGCCCTAGCCAGCGGAGACGGGAACGGTCGATTACGTCTCGTAGCATCAGGCTGTCCACAACGAGAACACGGTGCTTCTCTTCAACGTTGCTAGAGCGGTGTTGCCACCACACTCGTGCAAGCCTCCATAAACATCGATGCTCAAACACCTCCAAACGCCGGAGCTCCTCTGCGCATACTGCACAGTTATCGCACCCGTAAAGCAAGACCGACCTGACTGATGCCAGGTAAACTCTCCCCTTGAGTCTCAAACTCACGTCAGACCGCTTCCAGAGATGATCTAGACTGGTGAACGCGAAGCGAGCTCTCGCAATGCGAGAGCCGATCTCACTTTCCAGCCCTCCTCCCGCCGTGATGCAGCTACCAAGATAGGTGAACTGTTCCACACAGTCCAGACTGAGGTCATCGACCGTCAGAGTGGGCTGCAACCCCTCCCAATCTTGGAGAAGAACCATACACTTCGTTGGAGCTAAGTGCAAACCGTACCTAGACGCCTACAATGCTAGCTGGTTCAGGGCATTCTGTAGGAACACCGGATCATCACCAAGCAAAGCAATGTCATCGGCATAATCAAGGTCAGTGACACGGTTACCTGGAAGTAGCTTAACCCCACCCGCAGCGAAGCTACGGAGAGCATTCTGGAGGAGATCCTCGATCGCAAAGTTGAACAAGAATGGGGACAGCCCTGGCGCTAAGTTTAAGAAGGCTCTGGTCGGTCGCTTGCACACTGGATGCGGGCAGTTAACACCGTGCTAAAGCGGTTTGCCTGCATGCGAAAATACGCTGGAGTATCATTGCCATTAATATTTTCCTTTTTAATATGTGTTTAGGCTTGGACATCCTGACAGTATTTTAGCCGAAGTGCGGTCGTTGACTGTGCGGCATCCTGATCAGGGTTTTGATTTAATACGCACATAAACATTGGATGCCGAAAGGTTACAAAATAGCGGTGGGTCAGAAAATGATTTAAGAATAGGACCAATAGAAGCATGTATTTTCTTATCCGCTCTGCTGTATGCAGCAGGTTAAGCGACTTAATTTATCGTGCGCGACAGATGATGTCGGATTTATTTGTAACTATCATGGTAGTATATGGGTAGCGATTTTGCAGGTTCGCCATGATTAGACTAGAGAACATTTGGAGTTCTCGACTAAAGGCTTTGACTCAAGTGTTCATGTGCGTGCACTGGGTTGAGGCTAAACTCTCCTGACCTCTATTCGACTCAGAACAGCTCGATCAGTCACAAAGGTACACAAACGATCACACAACATTAAGGTCTAGTCTCTTCCCGGCGGTATGTGCCTTAGTTCTAGTTACCAATCAATTCAATTCGGCCTTACACAAACGCACTTGCATGCTCCGATTTCCGAATACTTTAATCAGTCATCAAAAGACAAAAAACGGTGGTAATTTGTCTCCCAATTTTCTCGTAGTACTTGGAATGTTTGACTTTCATTGACCACCAGTAATGTGGATATGCTTTCAGTAATGCTTGTTTCTATTCGATAGCATTGATTCAATTCTACTGGACTTCATTGCTGTGTTACTAGAAGATCGTACATGTGTCTTATTAGTCTTCGTTCAATTTCATATTCTGGTATTAAACTGGGATTCAGTGCTTTCTGCATTGTATCTGCTTCGTTAGTTTCAGCTATGGCCTGGCAGTCAAGCGGAAGAACGCACGAGGAACTAGTGGGAAATTTATTTAGTAAGTGTCTTCACTTATGTTAATCATTCCATAGGAAATAAAGTTATTCAATCAACAGAAGTCAGAGATGTCATGCTTATGGTGGATCGAAGATTTTTCTCGAAGTCCCAGCCATATGCTGACAATCCGGTTCCTATCGGCTATTCTGCTACAATCAGTGCGCCACATATGGTGAGTTTTTCTCATGGTTTCGGGGTTCATGGAACTAATCGACACTATTGCAACACAAGTAAGGAATCACAACAAACAGGTAGAACGATACGATTGAGAGATATAGCGCTCTGCTTGTCTAGAATCGGAGTGGGACAGCTAAAATAGAAAAGAGTTATAAAGTTTCGATATAAAAAGGATGTAACAAGTCATTTTCTTCTTTTTCTATATATAATCAATATTGTTCATAAGTATAATGCTGATTTATGACATTCTACCCTGCTGAATGAAAAGGAAACTAGAACTGATTGGCAGGCTTCGCGGTTACGCAAACATTATAGACGAACGCGTTGTTGCTGCTGCAAGATGTCCGAATTCTCGAATTGTTCAGAAGCGACTTGAGACTAGTTAGTTGACAGAGTGCTGATTTCAATTAGGTTTAAGGATTCGGATCGAGGATTCACTGGTGGGATTTCTGTACCACAGACCTACCGTCATTCACTTGGTAGTCGTGCTAATCGACGCAACGACACCGTTTCGTTTTTTCCGTCGGCATAACCAATATCGGCGTATTGTGGGTTGCAATGCGTAATATCAACTTGTTCAACGGCTTGATCATATTTTGATGCGCGATCGAAACGCTTAAGCAAGACTGGGCCAGATGTGATCAACCAGGTTGGTAACAAAGAACCAGTTGTTGATCGTCGAACAAAGTTAAACATGCGTTCGTGTGGGGTGAAATTTGTCACAGTGCATAAGAATTGAATGAAGAGAATTCAGTAATACCACCCACTGTTTTAAAGATAAGTATTTTGTGCGAAGAGCTAAAAAGATAATCTTCCACGATGTTCCGTTAAGACGTTCTACTTGACCATTCGGTTGGGGATTGTATGCTGTGGTATGACTCATGGCGACTCCGCTATCCAGCAAAAATTCCTGACGTCAGCATAAATGAAAGATGAATCCTGATCAGAATGAATATATGCGGGGATGCCGAAAATTACAAACGCTTGAGATAGGCGATCTATCACCGTAGTGGACCGCATATCGGGGCATGCGAATGCAAACGGGAATCTTGAAAATTCGTCAATGATTGTCAGAAGATATCGGTTTCATGTGACTGATGGCCACGGACCTTTGAAATGGATGCTGAGCCGCTCGAATGTTTGAGTAATTTTGATAAGATTTGCAGAAAAAGTTAAAAATTTCTGTTCGAGTTGAGCGCAGACTTTGCACTCAGAAATGATTCGTTTAACATCATCGGCCGAGAACTGTAAGATTTTTGAGTGTATAAAGTTGTAAAATCTCGTTACAC
Organism: Atriophallophorus winterbourni; assembly: GCA_013407085.1. NCBI lineage: Eukaryota > Metazoa > Platyhelminthes > Trematoda > Plagiorchiida > Microphallidae > Atriophallophorus > Atriophallophorus winterbourni. Next base: position 58,717 of record JACCGJ010009830.1, on the reverse strand, counting down.
CAAGATGACAGAGAGAACACTGGCACAAACATTGCGTGAAATTATGTAAGAAGAAGAAGAAGAAAAATGGCTTTATTCGAGTACACGAATTTTCAGCGATACAATTAATTCGACCACACGTAATAAAATGTACATTAAAAAATACATGTCAAATAAAGATGATCCCACTTCAGTTATTATACTGTCAGTTTCTTCCTCAAATCGAGAATAACTTTTGTATGATCAACCAAATATCGAGCCAGGTAAGGAATGAAAGAATTTTTGAATTTCTCAGTTCTTGCATACGGGACGATATGTTGACTACGCGTGGCTGGGAACGATCTGCAAGCCATAAGGACCTCATGCAGTGGGTGTGCATTATCAGACGATATGACTCTGACCAATCTGTCACATTCACGAAAGTCTACCACAAGGTTGAAAACGGCCCGCTCTATAGACCACACCGTAGCTGAAAGGTGATAATTCGACTCTCGGATGTTCAATTGTATCGTTTTTAATGATGCTGTTTAGCCATCATAAATGTCACTAAACGTTGATCCTGGAGTCTAGCAAGTAGTATCACCATTTTCGACTATATTCAACGGTGACGTATGCTTCTCACTAGGAGACAGCGTCTGATAGAAAAACGCTACCGATCGGTATCTCTGGGATCGCGTTCGTGGGATCAATAAAACTGTGTTAGTGTTTATTATCGTTGAGTTTAGTATAAAGTTTCCCCTCGTGCGGCTAATGCGGAATTCAACAAACCCAGTTTTATACTTTGTTTGGTTTGCTTCCAGTTTAGTTGATTGACAATATTTACGCTGAAGTATGTCGTTTCCATTTTACACCCAAGGTGGCCACGATTGAACAACAAATGTTAGTGCCGGCCTTATATTTGTGTTCATCATGCGTGGCTTTTTGTATTTGTACAGCACGCCCATGCTTTGGAAATTCTGAAAGACCACTTGAAACCTGGCGCACATGCATTGGATGTTGGATCGGGCACTGGATATTTAACTGCTTGCTTTGCACTAATGGTGAGTATCATGATAAATTTTCTGTTTTTGGACACTTCATTTTTTAAGATAGAATATCTGCTCGGCAATCTGTGGGTACTTCGTCACAGATCCACTCGGTCGTCATGTGCTTTTCTAGTTTATACGCACAACCTTTAATAATTGCGCTGCTTCTCTGCCCACCGAGTTGCATAGCCCAGAGCTAATTTCTGATGTTTCGTTCGAAACTCCAGGCTTTCAGATGCTATCGACTAAACTACCCACTGTATGAGAATACTTCAGCAAGTTACATGATTTCAACTGCGTATGTTTACGTTTGTAACTTGTAACTTGTGTGCGAGTATCTCCTCCTGCAGGATGAGTCGGCTTCAATGAAGATTCTTGGGAATTTGGGTACAAAGCGGCGTCCCCAGCACCACGGCGTTTGTTCGAGTCAGATTCGCTAGACTTTGCACAAGCAAGTGCGACCTGCAAGGCTGCAGGAGTTGACAACTAACTGTCTACCAGACTCTGTTCCAGGTTTTTCCTCAGGGTTTTCTCCCGAAGCCTTTCCCGCGATCGGGTATCCAGCAAGGCAGCGGAGGTTTAAAATCAGGGTTTTCCTTCCCTCTGATGAAATGCCCTCTCAGGCTAACGAGCTCCATCTGCTCGAAGCAAACTGGTTTTCAGGCGCCAGTCACTCACCCTCACCCCTTCTCCTGTTGGTGGAAGCAGTTCCGCCGGGCTCGGGGAGCCACTCGTGCAGGCCAGAAGCTGGACTTGGTTGTCAGAGGCTATTTGAGACGCGCGGCATATGGGAGCATTTTATAAACAGTGGGAGCTTATCCCCACTGCCACCCCGGCTATGACAACCTTTGGAACCATGTTTACGTTTGCCTTCATTTGGGGCGTTACTTACTGATTTACGTATGACTAACTTCTTTAGTGAATTGTGCAATTTGGTAGCATTTCTGCCCATTTGCAATCAATGAGTGTGCGTACCTCCAGGCTTGTTATTTCATGTATCATGCGTTCATTTCAGTCACCATCGAGTACCAATACAACATAAAGAGCTGTTTTCAATGAAGCGTCAGAGCTGCTTTACTTTAGATTCAAGGAGTACTTGTGATGTCATTTGGATGCTATTTCGGTCAATTCGAACCAATGTTAGAACTCTTCCGGTTTATTAAACTAAAATTCATCTCTGTCCCCTTTTCAGCTGATATGTTTTCTGCTTTCTTTCATTTTCTCCGCTGTGTAGTCTCTTCCCTGAGGTACTTGATTCGAGTCGTCATGCCACCGTTGCACGTTTGGAAAATATGCTTGACTCTAATTCCACACGGCACCCAAGTGGGAAATGTGTATCGAAAATAGTCGGGTACTTAACTATGACAACCGCTTCATAGCTGGTCGTTGCGGAACAAGCTGTCGTTTAAATTCAACAAATGAAGGATCATGAATGTGGGCAATCGAGTAGAGTTCACATATCATATTGGTTCGCATGTCTTTGAAAATTGCAGTGAAGAAAAAGATTTGGGTGTCTGGATATGCTTACAAACCTCACTTCAAACTAACAGTACCTTTAAAAAAGCAACACGTGTTCTAAATCTACTCAAACGGGTATTTGCAAAATTTTCGACCAAGATATTCCCAAGGATCATAAATACGTACTTGAATCCAGTCATGGAATACGCTGTGCAGGCATGGTCTCCGTGGCTCAAGAAGGATGTTGAACTTATGCAGCGAATCTATCACCGCTCAACAAAACTAATTCTCAGCATCCGAAACTAGCCTTATAAAAAACGGAGTTAAATGAGTTTTTATTGCATTATACGTCTCGGATGCACGGATGTGCAATCGCGCAGCACTTCCGTGCTACGCATCTAGCACCGTGCTAAATTGAGTTGCCACCGGTAGTGAGCTGCATGCGAGTACACGCTGGATTCTCACTGCTGTTGCTATTTTCCTTCCCCTTGACTGTCTAGGCCTGGTCAACCTGACAGTATCTTAGCCCACGTGCAGTCTCTGGCTGTGCGGCACTTTGTCTGGATCAGGCTTGTGATTTCATACATCATACATACAATCGTCTAATATTTATTCCCTCATACTGAAAAACTAGAGATAAACACCGGTCCTATTGACCTCGGCGGCTCGTAATTAAAACAGCAATAGCAACATCGTTTTTCACCATGGATCCTACGCCTTCGTTTTGGTCAATTCAGTTTGCGTGTACCAATGGGCATAACTTTCCCGTCTCTTGATTTCGGATAAACCTCATTTCATTACAGGGATATTTGATGGTGAACCTTGGATGTGGGTGGATCGCCCATAACTTGATTGACCAGTCTTGGATAGCTTAAACGATTGCGCACAATGTTTTATCTCGAGTCTCTAACCCCTTTTTCTTGGCACCCAATGATTTAGCTTAGCATCATCTCGAAGCTGGTGTAGCGTTGACGCGATATTTCATTCCACAAAACGGTCTATCCGAGCGGAAGATGTCCGTCGGCTTTCTGTTTTTTACACCCGTTGCCTGAGTACGATTGCTCGCCTCTGGGTTGCACCATGGTGCCACAAATATTGATGTTTACAAATGGGTCCACCGACTGAGTGAAATACTGCTGCTAGCTCGTTTGTGATTGTTGGGGCACACTTTAGGAATACCTCGTCACCGCCTGTTTGAAGCTTACAAAAACGACCGGGTGGCCAGTGCATGCTGTGGTGCTTGGATAAAGATGCTCACCGTAGCTCTATGTATGCAAGCACAAGCCTAGTCCAGGCAAAGTGCCGCACAGTCAGAGACTGCGTGTGGGCTAAGATGCTGTCAGGTTGCCCAGGCCTAGACAGTTATGAGGGGGGAAATAGAAATGGTAGTGAGACTCCAGCGTTTCAGCATGCAGCTCACTACCGTAGCTCTACGTTCAGTGGGGCATATTCGTTTAACCGGGTGGGGTTTAAAGGATCTACCTAATGGTTGGTTGGAAACCTTACATTATGACTGCAAGCGATATGGCGCCAACATAGTTTATTGTTTGTCATCATTTTTATCCTATATAATATGTTGTATGAAAGAACAAAATATCACATAATCGCATGTAATGAAACCTCAAAAACAAGCTGCTTTTTGCGCATTTGCATATTCCGCGTTTGTCTATTTGCAAATTCTTGCTTAATATTGCTTTGTCTAACTTTACACCTGTGCTTCATGATGACACGTCAGAAGTTCAGGTTTATTAGGAAAAAGACGTGTGACATAAACTGCTCTATTTCCTTGTTCGAATGTGAGCTTTGTGATGTCGGATAAGAAAATGATTTGCGCGAAGTAAACAAAAGCGTAGACCCTTGCCAAGCGACATGTAGCACAAAACATACTTAGAGCCTCCTTACCTTAAATAGTTAACAAAACGACTGAATACGAAGCGCATGCGGATCCTGATCTTACTGTCCCTACCTGATGAGTGCAAACAACACGAAACCGGTCGTGGGGTGTGTGACGGAAAAGCATGCATACCTAATTCAGATGGCTACTTGCTACGTTAACCCTACAAACCCACTGCGTGTATTTCGCACTCTCCTTCATGAATGGTAAATAATTTGTCCTTGACCTTAGCCCACATACCCCTGAATATCACGTGCATTATTTAGTTTACATCTGTCTACCTGTTTGACCTGATGGATTAAAAGTGCGATTACAGGTGAGCGCAAGGGCTTACTTCGATTCCTGTGATTTTTACGTTCACACACTGGGGTGATCTAGAGACAGACTTGAATAACTGTACTTTTAAGCGCTTCAAAACCTGTAAGTGTAAATTAATCAATTAATTGTTGCCGTTGAATACTTGTGGGCGAGCACGATGTGCTTATCTTGTGCAACTTTTCATTTCTCTTGTGATATTCGCCAATTCAAAAGAATTATGTGGCATTGTAAACTTTAAAAAATTAATAAACTTTGAAATGGAAGAAATTAGTTGCAGCTCATGTATTAGATGTTCATTTTTGGGTGTTCACCGAGCTTGCGTAGTGGGTTGCGGATGTTTCGACGCCAAACTAGCTGACATCATCAGCGTAACTTCTTGCGAAGCAAAAAGGCTTTGAAGTTCACCACCCTTATACAACGTTCCCCTGCGTGTCCGTGCTACTTGCCATACGATCGTTGCGATTCCTGTGCCACATATAGAACAAACCACATCTCATTGGTCCGTATGTACTGTCCAATTGCATACGTTGGCTGTGTTGTTGAATGCGTGCCACGGATGTGCAATCGTGCAGCATTTATGTGCTGTGCGGCTAACATCGTGCTAAATTGATTGGCCAACGGTAGTGAGCTGTATGCTGAAACACGCTGGAGTCTCACTACCATTTCTATTCCCCCCTCATATCTATCTAGGCCCGGGAAACCTGACGGTATCTTAGCCCACGTGCAGTCTCTGACTGTGCGGCACTTTGCCTGGATCAGGCTTGTGCTTTCATACCTTACCATGGTCTGTTCTACCGGTGGAATTCATGTCCTTCGCGATCTATGTGTATTGATACAAGAGACTTGTGGTCGTGTCTTCTCGGCCAATTGATGCTCGTGTAGTATTGTATCCAGTCTTTTTTCCTGTCTGCCAACCGAAAGCGATATGAACAAATCAAAGGAACACCGATGAGTTCTATTTCAGGGCAAGAAGCACAGATGCGTAGGGTATAATAGCAGCATTCGAGTGCCAGTCAACCAGTTGCGGTACTCGTGACCATTTCTATTTTATTGTTTCGCAGTTCGAAAAAGCCTATCTCATACTGTAGGGGTGAGATCGATCCCTTCTGGTCAGCCGAAGCCAAGTCGCGTTCCCAGTTCCCAGTCTATTACTTTGTTCACACAGGGGGGTGGCGTGATTGTCGTTTGCGTCAAGATTCATCCCTCAGGTCAACCTGTCCAACGTTAATTGCGTTCACTCATGAATCACACAACACAAGAGGAAGCCAATTAGTCAATCGCTTGTATTACGCACATGACAAAGATCGAAACACACGCCTGTCTTATATAAGCAAATCTTTTTATCGCAGCACGGATGTGCAATCGTGCAGCACTTCTGTGCTGTGCGGCTAACACCGCGCTAAATTGATTGACCACCGGTAGTGAGCTGTATGTTGAAACACGCTAGAGTCTCACTACCATTTCTATTCTATTTTCTCTCTCATATCTGTCTAGGCCTGGGAAACCTGACGGTATCTTAGCCCACGTGTAGTCTGTGACTGCACGGCACTTCGCCTGCATCAGGCTTGTGCTCTCATTCATTCAGCACGGCCCTGGACACGTCTGCAACGGTTGTCACTTTGATCGTATTTAATTTTTACGCCAACCGGTTCACTTCAAGCCCTAACCACGATGGACTTGTTTGACCAGCCTTGATGAATTGCATATAGTTCGACAGCAGCGGACGTTTGTCATTTGTCACTCGAACCGTTCTGGTGCAATCCTTCCAAAATCCGAATCATAACGGGTTCGTGATTGTCGTTGTCGGTCGGTCTGGCGCTTCCTGCTCTTGTGTTATGCCAGAGAGTAGCGTTTTGCATACCACTCGAAAGCTCGGATGTGCAATCCTGCAGTACTTTGTGCTGTGCGGCTAACATCGTGCTAAATTGATTGGCCAGAGGTAGTGAGCTGCATGCTGAAACACGCTGGAGTTTCACTACCATCTCTCTTTTCTGTTTCCTTTCTCATATATATCTAGGCCTGTGCAACCTGACAGTATTTTAGCCCACGTGCAATCTCTGACTGTGCGACACTTTGAATAGATCAGGCTTGTGCTTTCATACCATCATACCATACCTGATTAACACTAATCGCTTATACACTCCCCACGCCCACAATATCACTCATCTCAAGTTGAACTCCATTATCGCCACGTTATTTCTACCCATAATACCATTACCTATTTCAGGTCGGCGAAAACGGTCTTTCTATTGGAATCGAGCACGTGCCGGAGCTTACTCAACTGGCCACCGAAAATGTGAACACGTGGATGCAAAACTCCACTGCCGCGCGCGAGAAACGTATCGAATTCGGTCGGCAACTCCAGCTTGTTACGGGCGACGGTCGACAAGGCTGGGCGAGTGGAGCACCGTACGACGCGATTCATGTTGGCGCTGCCGCTCCACAGCTCCCCGAGGCGGTGAGTTCGGGGCAGATATTTTGTTTTCTAGCTGATCATTCCATGGAAAGATAAAAAACGAATGGTACATCTAATTAGATGCCAGTCCACTTTGCCTGTTATTCGCATCTCTCAACGTGCTTATTGATTCCATTATTGTCAACTTCTCTCGCTTTTGATACTGAACACTCGCAAGTGTCAATGTTTACGATTTATTACGTTATAAAAGGTATTTCTCAAATAATTTTATATGGAGTGGAGCAAATGGTAATCTGAAAGATCAAGGCTTTGATGAAATCAGTGAACAGTAGTCACAAATATTAACAAAATATTCGCCAACCTCGCTTAAACAACAATGCCCATCAGATCTAATCGGTGTTAGCTTACACTGTATCCGATGGGAAGACCTGACACGGAGATCTGTTCGGTTGGGCGACCACAACAGATGTTGCTGGCTCCTTCTGAACTGGTCGGGCAAACAAAGCTGCTCAAATGTGCCAGTCTGGAGAACAGTTCATAAACGCTTGATTGCGATCGGTCGAACGGTGGACGTTAGCCCAGGTCGTTAAGGCTTGGGACTACAATGGTGGTCAGAGTTCAAATCCCAACCTAAGCTGAGGATATGCACTGCTGATGAGTTCAAATAAGAGCGAAACTCGAGTCCAGTGCTTCCATTATGGACCGTCGTGATCAACTTTGTGAATAGTTCGATGGGCTTGGCACGGATGAGTAGTCACAAATATAAAAATTCATCTCCTAACCGATTTTTTACAATCTTTTGAGGTGATTCTTGCTCTTTATGTCTCCAGTGAAACATCGCCCCTTTTCGATTCACTCAACAAGCTTTCTTCAAAGGTTCAAAGTTAATTAGAGTTATAATCCCAAACCAACACGGATCGTTGTACGAACCATATTTAGCAGTGATTTTAAACCATTCCATTGCTCACCACTAAATAATTACCTAAAGTGTTCAAACAGTGGATTGTGTATGAAGGAAAAACATCTAAATATGGATATTTTGTTTATCACTTATCCACAGTTTCAAGGCTAACTGTACCTAATCTGAGTGTTTCATTTGATAACCACAGTGAGAAACCGGTTGTCACGTGTAAGTGATGGGTGTTTTGAATGCTTTCAAGTAAATATTACAACGCGAAGTAGTTATAGTTAAAAGTAAATTATTCCTGGCCTTCCCCATCAACTTAATGAAGAATGTTTCCAATAAAGTTCAATTCTTGCATGTGACTGGAGTCTTTCAGCTTCCCAACGTCACTGCCTACGACATTTGAGAGCTCGATAATAGCACCATTTTCTTTGCGCCATTTAAACTGTGTCTATTGGGTGAGAATAGTGGGAAGAGCAGGTACCGAGAAGTGAAATTGTTTTCGGAAAATTCACGAGGCGTCTATTTTCAAAGTATTCCCACTTGTTAATGCTGACAATGAACAGTTGTACGTTATCAATGAAGCTTTGTTATTGGTTCCTGAATCGATAAATCTCCGCTTCTCCTTCATTCGTGTACCCTCACTCGGAGAACCTGCTAAAAGTCATTGTTTCTAACCAATGGAACTTGGACACTTAGTTTTGTGCGACTATCTCCTCTTGGAGGATGAGACGGCCTCAACGAAGAGTCTTGAGAATTTGGGTACAAAGCGGCGTCCCCAGCACGACTCGGCGTTTGTTCGAGTCAGCTTCTCCAGCCTTTGCTCAACCAAATGCGACCTGCAACGCAACAAGGAATTGTCAGAAAGAGGTGGTTTGCACCAACTAACCGTCTGTCAGACTCTGTTTCATATTTTTCCTCAGGGTTTTCTCCCGAAGCCTTTCCCGGGATTGGGTATCCCGCAAGGCAGTGGAGGTTTAAAATCAGGGTTTTTCTTCCCTTAGATGAAATGCCCCCCCATACTAACGAGCTCCATCTGCCCGAAGCAAACTGGTTTCAGGCGCCAGTCTCTCGCCCTCGCCCCTTCTGCTGTTGGTAGAAGCAGTTCCGCCGGGCTCAGAGAGCCACTCGTGCAGGCCAGAAGCTGGACTTGGTTGTCAGAGGCTATTTGAGACGCACGCCATATGGGAGCATTTTATGCACCGTGGGAGCTTATCTGCACTGCTACCCTTGGCTATGACACCCTTTGGAACCTTGGACACTACTTTAAACCAGTAGAAACAGTCCCATTCATTAATTATTTGAACTTTGAATGATGTTTACAACCATTATCGTTACCTTATCGATTAGAACATTCTAGCAATTATCGTTCAATGTGCTCACTCTCGTGTAACCGATCTCCGCAATTCGTTTGCAAATAAAAGGTTATTTTACGATCAGTTGGCATTTAGCCTTTTCTACTTATGTGGACAGTGATTTTTTGGATCGACTTAGCTGATAATCTTTCCCAAAGAAACCGCAAACACAACTGAACCGAATATACATTTCTCACCGATTCAATTATTGAACTCCGAAAGTATTGTGCCCCGTATGCATGTTTCGCACTTCCTTTCTAATAGGGTTTCATCAAGACGAATTTGGTGGCCATAAAAATTCGGTACATTATGGGATTACCTGATGTAACAGCCACCATTACCGCTTATCAGTGACAGCTCGCTGTCAATAATGCTTCTTCAGAACATCTCCGGATACTTTTCTTGTTGCCCTTTTCATACGTTTTAATGCCACAAAACAGGAACGTTGTGCTGTTTAGACACGGTATCGCATGCTCACAATATTTCCATAGCTCATGTTCCTCACTTGCAACCTATCTCGCTAGCTGAAGCAGCAACTCAAAGTTGGTGGTCGCCTGGTCTGTCCTGTCGGGCCGGAATACGGCAGCCAGGAATTGGTTCAAGTGGATCGCCTCTCCGAGGATCAATTTCACACGACAAAACTGATGGGAGTTATGTATGTCCCACTGACGGATATTCACCGACAGCTTCGTCATAAGTAAGTCACTTAATTGGCGTGTGTCGTTGTATCGGTGTCCTGTCACTTAATCGTCAGACACTTAATCGCCGACACTTAATCACCAGACATTTAACACCCAAGTCACTTACTTAATCCCCAGTTTGATAACTTCTAAAGAATGCACAATACGTTTAAATGAATTTATTTAGCACGAGAGTTTTGCAATTGATTTTAAGAACGTCAATCTTTCCGTAATTGAGTATCGCTGAATTGCTCGAGATGTCATACCATGCAACGAAAAATAAGTGAACTAGGGATGAAAGCAGATAATGAGGCAGACGATGATTTACGCCTCATGATTGTGCCGTTGAATGATGTAGTCGGCACATTTGAGATTTTAGCCGAATCTATGACTCAATGTGAGAGTGTGAATGAACTGTTATCTTATTTTGAACATACCTTTTTTATAGGTTGACGAATTAGAGGTAGATGAGAAAACTTTGCACCAGCTATATTTCCACCTGAATCCTGGAATAAGTATGAAGACGCAAACAGTGGTGTTACCCGAACGAAAAATGCTGTAGAAAGCTGGCGTCATGCATTGCAGTCACTCTTTTCTTGCCAACATCCCACCACGTGGACATTTCTTAACGGTTTGCGAAAGGATTGCCGACAGCATACGGCCTCAGTTCTTCAAGCAAATGCTGGGGTATTCTGCATTCTCCAGAAGTTATCAAACTGGGGATTAAGTGACTTGGATGTTAGATGTCTGGTGATTAAGTGTCTAGGGATTAAGTGTCAGTAAACCGTTGTATCGACTCTTCAGTGCGCCTTCATGATTGTCTCAATTGGCCCGATCTCTCGCATTTGCATATTTGACCTGCATCGGCTTGGTTATGCAGAAACATAAATATCCTGAAATGCCGGTTTCCTCACCGTATCGGATGACGTGGGCTTGAACTGCCCTGCCATGTTGGGTCGTTGTTGTCAGTACAGTTATTCTACTGGATTATCATGGATATAAGGAAACCTAAATCAGTCGACCTTGTTGACCGTGCGTGGGAATCATATTCATTGCGATTTGCTTATCGTGAGACCGTATAAGTTGCAGTGATTCGCGTACTATGGTCACTACCTTCTTGGCTGCCATAATTATTACTCTCTTGTGCTGTACTCCTTTCGCATACACTTACTAAACTTTTCGTGTTTACATTTCAGCACATGTACTCTCGTTGTAGATAAGTAAAGCGTTACTTATTCTATATAAACGTGACTTCGTTGTGAACTCAATTCGGATCTTAATCTACAGCGTTACAATAGTGTGTTGTTTTTGGCCTCCTTCGGTCGATGTCGATCATGGATGTACATCACAATCGCATGAATTTTCATGTTCCACAGCTTTTCGAATGACTAAAAAGTCCAATTCGGGAGGAATAATCTCTCCCGCAGCGCTGGCAACGATAGTCAGAACTTGGTTGTATGGCATTAGTTGCACGCGTGATCTGCGTTCAGCAGCCAAGAGCTGTATTTGCTCCTCCCCAGCTTGCAGACGACGCTTTACACAGTGCCTCCAATGTGAGCGGTCAAGAACAAGTTCTTCCCAGCTCGCGGGTTCAATGCCAAGAGCTTTCATATATCTTTTGCAAACGTCTTTGTACCGCAAGTGCGGTCTGCCCAATGGTCGACTTCCTAATTGCAACTCACCATAGAGTATGTAATGACACTTAATGATAATAAAACTGTATCACTCCGCCGTTTAGCCCCAACAGTTCGAGAAACGACAATAGACCTTTGTGATCATCCTTACTCTGATTCGAACATCCAATAAAGGACCTCGGATGTAGCACAGGAACACCGCATTAATTCTTCGCGATCAGTGGAGATGCTGCCGACGTCATCGCGTGAAACCCTTACCCCTGTTTACCCGGAACTGCTAATAAAAAACAGCAACGTGTTCGCCGCTACGGTCTGAGAAACCGACAAGCCTAAAATTAATTTGACCTGAACATTACTTTAACGTAACGTTGTAGATTAAGATCTGAATTGAGTTCAAAGGGAAGTCACGTTTGTATAGAATAAGTAACGCTTTACTTATCTAGGAAGTCGACCATTGGACAGACCGCATTTGTAGTACAAAGACGTTTGCAAACAGTTATGAAAGCTCTTGGCATTGACCCCGAGAGTTGGGAAGAACTTGTTCTTGACCGTTCATATTGGAGGCATTGTGTGAAGCGTCGTCTGCAAGCTGGGGAGGAGCAGATACAGCTCTTGGTTGCTGAACGCAGATCATGCCGCCAGTGTGCAACTGACGCCCTACAACCGAGTTCTGACCATCGTTGCAAGCTCTGCGGGAGAGATTGTTCATCCCGAATCGGACTGTTTAGTCATTTAAAAAGTTGTAGAACATGAAAATTCATGCGATTGTGATGTACATCCATGGTTTACATCGACCGAAGGAGGCCAACAACAACTTATCTAGAACGAGAGTACATGTGCTGAAATGTAAATACGTAAAGTTCAGTAAGTGTATGTAACAGAAGTACAGCACAAGCGAGTAATAATCATGACATGATTTGAAGCCAACTCTGAACAGTGGCATCTATTTTTGTTTTAACTCTGTTTCGTTTGTCGATAGATCGCAGAGAACACGTGGTTTCACTTTTCGCACATATACACATATTTTTTTAGCGGATCCGTCACATTATGGTTTCCTTTCGATTTCGTGAAAGGTCATATTTCGTCATTCTCCCAGCTACATGATTCAGTTTTATAACCCCAACAGTATCCATCCACGGGTGTGCATTCAGCAGTTCTTATGTACTCATGTGGAAACATGCTGGAATTTCAATTCTACTTTTCGTTTCCTGTATGTGTCTAGGCCTGGGCAACCTCTGTCCATGTACCGTGTACGTGTGCAACATTGCTTGGATATGATCCATACCTAGGTCCACTATCCACGGATCAACGATATGCTCGCCAGTTCATTACTCGTTAAGTTATTCTAAAGGGCGTCTTTTCAATCACTACCGGGCCAAATGAACTTGTCCCTAATCCGTTGTATTCCTAATCAGCTTTCATAAATTTACCGGAATGAAAGGAAGAATCTTCCTTGCAATCAGAACGTAAATATTCACGTTCTCCACTTCCTTTTACTTGTACTTTACTTTTGTGTGACCATCTCCTCCTGGAGGATGAGCCGGCTTCAATGAAGATTCTTGGGAATTTGGTACAAAGCGGCGTCCCCATCACCACTCGGCGTTTGTTTGAGTCTTCTTCTCTAGCCTTTGCACAACCAAATACAACATGCAAGGCAGCAGGGAGGTACCAGAAAGAGGTGGTGTGCACCAACTAACCGTCTGCCAGACTCGGTTTCATATTTTTCCTCAGGGTTTTCTCCCGAAACTTTTCCCGCGATCGGTTATCCCGCAAGGCAGCGGAGGTTTAAAATCAGGGCTTTTCTTCCCATAGATGAAATGCCCCCCAGGCTAATGAGCTCCATCTGCCCGAAGCAAACTGGTTTTCAGGCGCCAGTCACTCGCCCTCGCCACTTCTCCTGTTGGTGGAAGCAGTTCTACCGGGCTCGGGGAGCCACTCGTGCAGGCCAGAAGCTGGACTTGGTTGTCAGAGGCTATTTGAGACGCGTGCCATATGGGAGCATTTTATAAAGTGTGGGAGCTTATCCCCACTACCACTCCCGACTATGACAACCTTTCGTTTGCTGTCATACTGAATTGAAGCAATTATTCATGAATGGTCGACTACCTTGATGTAATCCCTATTTCATCTTCTTTCTGTCGCGAGCGCTGTTATCAATCTGGTTTATATATCAGTACATCTATCACAAGGTGCTGAGACTAGAATTTAACGTGGTTTGTGTACTTCCATGACCTGTTGAGCTTTGTGCGGTGGTGTCCTACGGGCGCTAACAAAACTACTCTAACTAGGAATTTCGATGAATGGAGGTCAGTATTAGGGTTTACTGACACTTAATCGTCAGACACTTAATCGCCGGCACTTAAACCATAGACACTTAATCATCCGTTTGAATTTAGCAGGAGAGTTATACAATTGATTTTAAGAACGTCAATCTTTCCGTAGTCAAGTATCGCTGAATTGCTCAAGATGTCCTGGCGCATATCTCAGCATACTTCTTCTGTTTAATATGAACCCCATCACTTGCTTGAAGAACAGAAGCCGTAAACCGTTAAGAAATGTCCACATGGTGGGATTAAGTGACTTGGGGGTTAAATGTCTGAGGATCAAATATCTGACAATTAAGTGTCTAACGATTAAGTGACCGGACGCCAGTATTAGATCACTGCTTTGAGGTTCCCTATGTCAGCCCCTTACTTCGGCCTGGGAAACCGGGTAGTATTGCGCCCACGCGCAACTATGAAAATGCTTCGAGAAGGCTGATGACAACCGTTGCAAAATCACAAGAATTAGGGTTTTGCGAGAACTGCATGAGGATGAATTGAATGACAGCATCTTTGGAAACAGGACAGTTGTTATTCAACGATATGCACTTCATCATGGTTGGTCAAACTATCCCCATGTATAGAATGTTTTAACGGAACCCTGTGACACGTCATCGCCTCACCGTGGCTGAGTTGGTTCACGAATACGTCCGCTGTCTGTGTGTGATGGTACCTCGTGCGCGTAATATTACTGTTTGACCAACTTGTGTTATCTTGCCTTGTGGGATTTGATAAGTGAACGTGATTACCGTTGGAATCGTGGCACAATTAACAATTTGACCACAAAGGAGTTCTGATTATCTTTGAATCGAGATGTGGGAGATGTGTGAGATGTCGTAAGGACCTGAGCTGGATTTGACCTGGCATGGCCTGGCATAATGATCCCCCTTACCATATTACCTGTGTTGTTCTGTTCTCCGTCTCGGTGGGCTTGGTCTCTCGTATCATCTAGTTAATCACCTGGCACAACTGTCTCTCGAATCCAGTACATAGCAACTTGGCGACGGGGTGTTTCCAATCATGTTCGCTGAATCCGAAGTGTCTGTTTTACAAAAGCTGCTCGAACGTCTACTCCAGATAAAAGAAGCAAATTCTTCTGCGAATGATCCCAAATCTCCATCTATCGAAACTCTATAATGGAATTTCACTTCGACCCGGATAATAATGTGAGTTTTGGCACGTGGTTCCGGCGTTATGAAGATATATTCCGAATTGACCTCAAGGACCTGGGAGATGATTGCAAAGTTCGACTGCTGTTACGAAAATTGGGTGCAGCGGAATTAGACAAATATTGTAATTTAATGCTTCCTCAGAACCCACGTGACCGTAAATTCGAAGAGACAGTCGAATCATTCAAGCAATGTTTTGGTGATCTATCATCTCTATTAAGTACTCGTTACCGCTGTCTTAATTTGGTCGTGTTCTATTTTTCTTCCTCATATCTGTCTAGGCCTGGGCAACCTGACAGTATCTTAGCCCACGTCCATTCTCTGATTGTGCGGCACTTTGCCTGGATCAGGCTTGTGCTTTCATACCATTACTCCTGTCGCTTTGCGCTGCTAAAACCAAAATACTGACCCTTCGGGCCCTAACGGCCATGTAAGCTATAAAAACCTGTGAGCGTGAGGTTGCTATCATATCACTGTCAATCGAACAATGTTTTATTGGTACTGTTGCATTGTTTTCATTGTAAACTCTGCCTTTAATGATGGCCATACTTAATGTAGTACAGTGTTGCTCATATCACAACCAGTTTGCCGTCATCGGATGGAGACAGTAGGCTTAGCTTCAGTGAACCTTGAAAGATCGGAATGGTGGTAATCAAGGTTATACTTGAGTTTCACTGTTTAATTGTATTCTTGTAACGAACCACGGTGTTCCAATACAGAATCGGACAGTTGAACAGTTTATGATGTCTATTTTGCATTTTGTTAGTCGCTGAACGCTAATTTTTTTATTATTTCATTTTTGCAGGACGGGTTTATAAACAAATCTTCATCTGACGTTCATCTGGTTTTTCCTAAGCGCCACAGATTACTTTTCCATGCCCCTATACACTTGCGCTGTTAGAATTTTGCATGCATCCTTGGTTACGTTATTTTACTTCCTTCCTATCTGCGCTTCCCCTTGTTGTGTTATTTCAGATTCGTGCTAATAAATGTATCCTTACATGGTCCTCCTCCTCCTGCTATCTTGGTGTTTGGTCTCCTTTTTGTGTGGGTAGATTGATTAATCGACTGCATCTCTGTGTGACCATTTCATGCAATTTCTTCGATATGTGATCAAATCGGTGCCTCTGTGATCTGTTAATCAGTGCTTCGCCTAGCATGCTGCTGTCGGGTCGGTTTTCACTGCGTGACTTATTCCAACATATCCGAGAAGCCTTTCTGGCTCTTCGGTTAGAGTCAGTAGAAAAATGGATTCTGTTCCATCTGGGGGATGATAATGGTCTGGACGTATCAGTCTTTTTCGCAAGATGGTTTTAGTCAAGTTGGCTTGCTTGTAGAGACTGTTCAGTGTGCGTTTTGAGAACATTTACTAGGTAGCATACCTTTGTACGACAGTGCTTATACTGGATGTTAAAGTGTTTCATTGTTTTGTGTATCTGCGTGGTCCTTGAGTTTTACTGAGTGATGTCATTCGGATACCAGGAGAGCCATTTATATCGCAAAGATCAATCGGTGATACTCAGAGTAACTCAATCTCAACATTGCTTGTCCATTACCATCTGCACCTGACTCGTGATGTTGACGCCATGGCATGTGGTCAAGCTTGTGTTAGAATCGTATTGAGTAGCACAGCATAGTTTGCAGTGTTCGACTAGCTTCCACTCTTACAGCTATGCAGTAAAACAGCAAGTGTCATACAAGAAGCTGCTTTGAATTGGGCCGTTACATCGTTATCGTATCTCTATGTCTTTATATCTCTCATGAGAACACTTTCAGTTACGAAGGTTTGGTCTCATTCTTTTCGAAATAACAATGTTTTGGCCAAAGTGATGTCTTGCTCACATCCCCCGAAATTACACTCTACTACCGGTTTCTGGCTGTTTGCCGTCATCAATTGGAGACAGTAAGATTAGGTTCAGTGAGCTTTGAATGTTTTGGCCAGTTCCAGTTGCCACTGGTCCACCTGGATATCTTCATCGACAACCTCTTTCCTTCGATTTGGTCATATCGCTAAAAATTCGCTAACATGAATAAAATCATTTTCTTCGGCTGTTCATGTGGAAGTTTTGCAAAGTTGCGGTTATTACTGGGGCGCGTGTCTAAAATTTGATCGCGCTTTAGTATGGACTAAACTCTCGACTTGATCTTAATGGAAGCATAGAAATTTCGAAAAGCAGCTGTATGTCGGCAAGCTTAATGGCTTGCCGCTTTCACAGAGATATTCAGATGAATTCAAGTTTATATCTTTCTATTGTCCCCAAAGTTAGTATCGGTGGTCCTTCACTTCTTCTCAAAATGAACCGTGTTTAATTATCATGGGTCAAATTCCAATGTAGCAAAACACTGCTTCTGTTAATTCTCCAACTGATGGGCCAACAGCGCTGATGTCACGCATCAAAGGTCGCGTAGGTTTGTTGTGCGCAAACTGGTTGTCGGTTTGATAAAATGCCGAGAACGTTGATGTAGTTCCAAGTATGTCCAATTTAAATATGAGGCGGCTAGTATCAGTAAAATGAGTAACAGGTGCTTGGCATCGGAGAGCTTATTCATGATGCAGATGTTTCGACAGTTTTTAACGCAGAGCGACGGGTGCTGCGTTTTGAGGTATGGGCGATTCCCCTTGAAACTCTCGAACACTGGAATTTGAACGTCATGAGGCACTAGATTCCGATGCCTTATTTGATGACGACGTTTATGTTTCAGTACGAACCTCAGGCTGTTTGCTTAATGCGGTACGGGATTTCAACCTCTTTGTGGTAATGACTGATTGCTCAGATGTTCAAAAATGGATCTAATCTCATTAGCTTACAAACTAAGTTCATATCCGTTAACGTGAGCGGCTGTTTCATACCGACCAATAAAACAAACTCGCGCGGCAAAAAATGTCATCTACAGTTGAGTCGCGAATGAGGGACAGTTAGAATAAATGTGTGAGCTCGTGTCTTATGCAAGCCCTTTAGATTAAATAAGCATTATAGAGGGCGGTTTGCGATATTTAAAATATTGTAAACCAAAATCAAATCCTCCCGGAGACGACGACGTGGATAATCGAATAAATTCAGGGTTTTCATTCGCTCATTGTATGGTCTCCGGCTGAGTCCGGTGACAAGTTTGGTAGCTCGATGGTATATTCGCTGCAAAGGCGCAACATCTTTTTAAGCCATGGTGACCATGCTTGAACTGCACATTCCATCGTGGGTCTGATATACGTATTTATAATGCAGGGAATTGTCTGTTTTGAGAACCTACCGAAAATTCTCTTTAGGAGTGACAATTTCTGTGATGTTTGGTGATGGACGGAGTTGCAGTGGCTCGACATCTTTAGTGTGTTGCTTATTAACACACCCAAGTCTTTTTGTTCCATGGTCCACGAAAGGCTGTGTGCCAAGAAAATACTGGAACTCCACATATTTTCCGAGGTTTAAAATGTGACACTTTTGGAAATTGAAAAGTAAGCGATTTTTAAGGATCAAACCTGGAGGTTGTCCGGATCCTTCTGTAGCAGTTCGCGGTCTTCCGGCTTATTTATCATCGACCACACTTTTATATCGTCCGAGAACAGTACGATCTTACATTTGATGAGAGCCGGTATGCCATTGGCATAAATTGCGAAGAGGATTAGTCCGATGACGGATCCTTGAGGCACTCCACTTGTCACGGCTACCGACTTCGATAACAGGCCAATATTGATGTATCAAAGGCATTCGATAAGGCCAATCACAGCCTGCTTCTACAGAAGCCAGTGCAATGTGGGATAACAGGAAACGGATTATCTGCCCGATCGGCATGTGCGAGTCCGTATTGACGGCGTCCTATCAAAAAGCATCCATGTCACCAGGGGCGTCCCTCAAGGTTCAGTGCTCGGGTCTATCCTTTTCTTGTTACACTCAAATCTCGGTACTATGCCACTTCTTTACTATGCCACTCTCGCTACTATGCCACTTTTGCTCGGTCCCGACAAAATTCAATACAAAATAAATTTACTATGCCACTCCATACTCTCGTTACTATGCCACTATTCTGTGACTATTTAAAAGTGCATTTTACGCATATAGTCAGCCGGTTTCAAGATCAAACACGCGATGTTTCTATCTGACGCCAGCTACAACAAGCCAATCACCTCACGCACAACGACAAGCCTCTTTCCTACTCTTGCTTTAAGTATCGATAGATAGACCCACGAAAGCGCGCGCACAAACAGACACTCACAACAGTGACATCTTTAAACAAAGTTATGCTTGTATGCCACTGTTATATAGGGTTCGTACAACGAACCACGATGTTCCGACACAGAATCACAAAGGATGGGGATGTGAGCAACACATTACTTTAGTGACATCGTTATTTTTCAAACTATTCAATCCATAATGTCAACTCAGAAACGCAAGCGAACCGACTTTACGCTGAAGGAGAAGCTCGAGATCATCGATGCTGCGAAGAAGGAGCCAAATCAGTCCAAGTTGGCGAGGGAGATTAGCAAGAAATGGGGCGTCAAAGTTAAAAGAACCACCGTGAAGGGCATTCTCGGCAAGAAGGATGCATTTGAAGCTGCAACCAAAGCTGGAGTTCCATCGAAGCGCATGAAGCTGACACAGCCTCACGACCCGAAGTTTGAGGGAGTGCTGATGTGGCTGAAGCAAGTAAGAGGACTGCATCTGCCTGTCAGCGGCGATCTGATCAAGAAGGCGATAAAACTGGCCGAGCTGATGCACATCCCAGACTTCATGGCGAGCGACGGTTGGTTAAACAGCTTCAAGAAACGCAATGGCGTCACGTTCAAGACAGTGCAGGGCGAAGCTGGAGCGGTGGATTCTCAATCCCTTATTGATTGGCAGCAGCTGGTTCTCCGGCCCTTACTCAAGCTGTTCTCTGCAGATGAAGTCTTCAACCTGGACGAGACTGATGCAAGTGTGTGATCGGCTAGACAACGAGATGAATGAGATCCGACGAAAGAAGATGTGTCAGCCGACGATTTCTGAGAGCTTTGGACTGTTCGATTGAGCAAATAAATGATGGACTTGAGAAAATAAAGCCGTTTTTACAAAACCTCGTTACTATGCCACTCTCGCTCGGTCCAAACGGGTGGCATAGTACTGAGATTTGAGTGTATACATAAATGATATTGCACAGATACCGAAAATTTTCATTCCTGTCTTTACCGAGCTATTTAGGATTTTATAGAGCCGTGGTTTATGTCCGTAAACTTGCTCAAGATTTAATGCTGTCCTTGCTGACAGTGATGATTTTCTCGTTTACCGTAATCAGCGTACATTCAAACGTTTCGCTGTGTATCATCTCATCCTGTGGCGCATTTTTAAGCGTACTCTCCAGATAACTATATTTTGTTTGTATTCTGCTTTTTCTCCTCATAATTCACGAATTCCGCTTTATCATTGTAGTAGCGCGTGATGTAAAGACGTTTACCAACGACATATTTTGAACTATGCAATCCTAGCTTTTAATCATGGTTTGAGCCGAATAGCGTCGATTTGACCGATACTATGACAACATATTACAAAATCTGGCGAACGTTGTCGTAGTCTAGTTCACCGAGTTTGGTCACAGAAACAAAACAAGTCCCTTTAAGGTCACGTGAAATGTTTAATCTCGATGGAGACATAAATAAAACACGGTACATCTAGCATGCAAATAGCGATGAGCGTCGAGCAAGAAAAGCAGTCAGGGTGTTAACAAATGCATGTTTTGCTCGTTGAAGCGTATTTGTCACTTTCCGTGGTTGGGCACGGTGCCCCGTGAGAAGCCTTCGATGTCGGACCTCCTGGCCAATTGCTTCTGAGTGCCAAGCACTTTTCACGGTCAATATAGATGCTGTTGTTCTTCACCGCGAGTTCCGCTTCTTTAGCACTGCGAAGACGGAGCAATTCTTGTAGCACATCTTGTGCTCGACACAGTTGTTCTTTCAGCAATTTGATGGAGTCCTTTAGCTGGGCGACTTCACATTTAAGTCTGAAAAGGATTACAAAAAATAGCACATCAAATTTATTACTCGCTGATGTGGTCTTTACCTAACAGAAGAAATGTATTAAAATTCCGATCTCATCAGAATATTCATGGTCCATAGAACCGCACACGGTTGAACATTTCTACTCCGTTATGGTTACTCTTTTAACAACCACTGCTCTAATATTACCGTTTTCTCTATCTACATTACGAATGATTGATCACCAGATATATAGTTATACATTGCTGTTCTTGGATCAGGTAAGTGGATTAACGGTTTAAATACTCAACCAACAAACGAATGAGATGAGGCCGGTTTACTACCTGCCAACGATAACTCGATTTTTTCTAGGCTTAATAGAACAACATCTCTCAAAATCGCTATAAGCGTTTAAATAGCATGGTTTTCTATACTCTCACACTTGGAGTTATGTGAACCTGAACTCAAAAATAAACTATATCTATACAATCGCTGTTCCAAGCTTTCGGAAACCGGATCGTACAGAGGTAGAACAAATTAAGAAATGATAGTGATGGTA
This sequence comes from Atriophallophorus winterbourni, assembly GCA_013407085.1. Classification (NCBI taxonomy): domain Eukaryota; kingdom Metazoa; phylum Platyhelminthes; class Trematoda; order Plagiorchiida; family Microphallidae; genus Atriophallophorus; species Atriophallophorus winterbourni. The sequence goes on along the minus strand of JACCGJ010009830.1, from coordinate 37,064 downwards.
AACAAGGTTTAAGCTTAAAAGCTACTGTTGGATAAGGCTAGCACGACCCACCCATATACACGTAGATGGGGTTAAACCCATGGAGTTGAGCAAATATTTTCATTTGCACACATTATCATCACACCCCATAATTGGTTCCGTGCTGTTTGCAGTTATCAAGTAGAGACAGTAGGATCAGAATCCACACGAAACAGTGGTTGACAAGTTAAAACCCTGTTTACCACTTCGCCAGCTTGAAACACCATGAAACCAATCATGCAAATGAGTGTAAATACGGATATGTTTCAAACCCATGGCTGTAACCCCCTCCTTTTTGTTGTTCGTTCAATCTTTTCCTACAAGCTCGAACCTTGTTTACCATTACTCCACTGTTTCATGGGACGTGCATCATGATCCTACTACTTTTACATGATGAGTGTAAATGGCACGAAATCGGTTGTGGGGTGTTTGTGTGTGATGGAAATACATGCAAATGAGGGTCTTTGTTCAATAGTCATATCATGTTATTTTTGGAAAGTGTTCGGTTACGCTCTAATCAATTTCCCAAATATGTTGTTGTTGGCCTCCTTCAGTCGATGTAGACCATGGATGTACATCACAATCGCATGAATTTTCATGTTCTACAGCTTTTGGAGTGACGAAACAGTCCGATTCGGGAGGAACAATCTCTTCCGCAGCGCTGGAAACGATAGTCAGAACTCGGTTGTATTGCGTCAGTTGCACGCCGGCAGCGTGATCTGCGTTCAACAGCCAAGAGCTGTATCTGCTCCTCCTCACCTTACAGACGACGCTTTACACAGTGCCTCCAATGTGAGCGGTCAAGAGCAAGTTCTTCCCAACTCGCCGGGCTTATGCCAAGAGCTTTCGTATCTCTTTTGCAAACATCTTTGTACCGCAAGTGCGGTCTGCCCAATGGTTGACTTCCTAATTGCAAATCGCCATAGAGTAGATCCTTCGGAATACGACCATTTTCCATTCTGTAGACATGACCAAGCCACCGCAGGCGGCGCTGACGTAATAGGGTGAACACGCGAAAAAATTTCTAATGACACTAAACGAACGTGAGAATGGCATATTGCTTCAAAATTCGATCACTGCAAACATGTTTCTGTTTGGGGATAGTGGCTTAGATAAATTATCGGATTTTGCTCTATGTAGTTCGTAAATCTGTTAAATGTGGCTTCGGGAATTCTTTTAGCTATCGAACATGCCTGACATTACCGAGGTAGAAAAATACTAAACAGTTTTGAATGTAACGAAACGGTTAAGCTTGAATGAGAAGAAGCGTTCCAAAGTAAGTTTGCTATCTTACTGCATTTGAGCGGCGTCACAAACATGTTCCATTCCGGGTCGACGTAGCCGCATGTTTAGTCGACTTGTTGCTGTTTTCAAGTACGCCTCCTTGTCGCGAATTGCGTTCTTCAATGCTTCTATCTCGCGTTCGGTATCGAATATTTCTTGCAGCGTCTGGAAAGTTTCAAAAACAATGACAGTTTTAAGGATTGATAACGGAACCAAAACATGATGACTGCTCTAACTTAAATTTACATAATGACGCCAATCAGATGGCTGTTTGTAATTGCCTAACTGTAGTGGTTAGCCTTTAGAAAACTGAAAGATTTTTCACTAAAACAAGTCGAGTATTGAAATTTCAACATTGTATCACCTCGCTTTTTAACACTACAAATCTTGTAATATCGGTTAATTAACATGAAAATAAGGGAGTAACGCAATACTGGGATTTTATTCATTATAATAATCACGTGTGTTTAACTGGATTGCCAATTAAGAGTACTCGGATGATATGCATGACACTGCTGATCGGCGCAAGGCAAAAAGAGGAAACACAGAAAAGTCTAACAACAAGAATCGCAAATCTGTAAGAACCCGGTTGCAGAAGATTTACAAAACACACTTTCAATAAACACGGTCGAATGTAGAACATCATTTACTATTGAATGATGAGCAGTTCATCAATTTCGGTTAAACAAACACATCTTGGCGAGGATTAAAAAGGAACCGCCTGACAAGAAATTATTCAACAAATCGGATCGAAGTGACAATCTGGACACAAAATGATGGCTCGCCACGTAATTGCAAGATTCGTTTATAATAGAAGGGCGTGTGTTTTATGCTGCTGTTGTATGATTAGTGGGTTAATGTGATTAGCAATGGAAACGTTGACTTTGGGTGTCAATCCTGACGCAATCGACAGGCGGGCAGTTTGTGTTTAGATAAAGCAGACTTACAGGAACATTTATACCAGTATCGACGAACGCTTAAAGGGTGCCAGGAGACAGATGCGAGATGTGTAGGAATATCACTTTCTTATTCATTATTTTCCGGACATAACCTCGATTTAGACAAGGTCGAATATATGAAATCCCATAAATCACGTTCACAAATCATTTTGAGAGGATTTTAGTTGATGATGTCATCAAGCATGATTACTATTTGTCCTCAACCAACAACTCTAGCTCCGCGAATACCATTTGTACAAGATCCACACTCTGAGTTACATTTATTCTCTTTTGTATCTAAACAATGTAAAACTGCTAAGACGCGGTATTAAATCGTATGACGAACGCCTATCCACGGAGGGGCTAACCAGTGTCAACCGATGTTGTCTGTTCACTTGTATCAGATTGATTTGAATACACACCGTGTTATGCAAGTCGAACACTATGTGACTTAACATCCTCTGGTTTTATCATCGGCTGCTCAACAGTAAGGTGATGGATGAAATGGTACTTACTGTGTGGGATTCAAGCACCACAATGCATTCGTCATGTTAACGCACTTAAACGCTTGACTGGAAATCACTCTGTGATTCCGTATTCGAAGATCACCGTTCGTTGTACGAAGCTTATTGAACATTGGCATTCCAGCATGACTTCGTTTACCAATTTACCACTGTTTAAAGGCTTACTGATCCTAATTTTACCTAGTCACTCGATAACGGTAAACAACCAGAAACCAGTTATAAAAGTAGCGGCGGGAGACGTGAGCACCACAGTAATAAATCATGTTCCTTGTCTTGAATATCATACTTTTTCTGACGATGCTCCTTCTGCCAGAGGCGAAACTAACCAAAAACTGTTCTAACCCATTGCATAAAAGTTTATTTCCATTATGACTACACGTTCGGTCTCAAGCATGGTGCAATCAATTTTATCTTCTAAAATTATTATAATTTTTTGTCATTGAGAGCAAATCCCCTCGCAGAAAATATTAACCCCCGGTTGCATTCTACGGAATAAAACCTTGTGTTTTCATGAGAAAACCAGTTCTGGTTCATTCTTACATTTGAGTCCTAATAGAATCGACAGTCTTTGAGAATTCGCTATAATTACTGTACACAGTACTTGCCTAAGATCACATGAGTTGTCACGACAAATATGCTGCCACGTGTTGCAATCCACATAGTTTGATGTTTTACTTTACTTTATATTACTAACGAGTAACCGCATTTGATTGTAACCATTCCATTGCGGCATACGAAAATATCAAATACGAGAAACAAAACCAACCTTTCCAAGGCTAGCTTGTAATTGATTTCTGGCGTCTGTGACTTCTCTTATTCTTTGTGCCAACGCTGCATTGACATCGGCCCATCGTTCTGCTAAGAACTGGCCTATTTGCGTCATAGTGTTCCCGATTTCTTCACGCAATTTACGGCTAGCTGCACGTTCCGCCCGACTTCGGCTCACAATGTCAAACACGTGTTGATTCCATGTTTCGGGCACCGAAGCGCTTGTATATGAATAGATTTAGAAACTTTATTTTTATCAAATCCTACTCAAGCAATCATTTCAACTTTTCCTAAAAAATTACACAATAATTAAAGTAAACTGTTGCTCACATTTCTGACACTTTCAAACGCCCTGAAGACGTAGATACTGTTTCACAACTACTTCTTATCGATGGTATATCATATTGTTCTTATAAAGTAACAATGAAATTGAGAATAAAGGTGATGTATCGTGAAACGTTACAACAGTACAAATAAACATCGAACCATGTCCAGTTGCTTAACAGTCATCTTAGCTTTACCATATCCCAGATAGTAAAATAGTAAATATGCTCTTAAAATCCAGCACGGGCTTGGATTTCAATCCCCTAATAACGCCCACATTAAATTAGTCCAGTATCTGTTCAGCAAATGTTTATATAGGAAATCATTACGTCAAGCACTCATTTTTGATTGTGTAAACATTTCCTGTTATCAGTACAACTTCGCTAGAACAGTTTCATCTGTACCAATCGTTATGTTAAAATTAAAAACGTACATTTGAGGCTGAGGAAGAACTAGAGTTAAACTCTCGACGGATAAGACATACACTCATTAAGGTTACGCGGTATCATCGCGTACTACTGTAATTATTGTGAAGCAAATTGTTGATCTAATATTGAACTGTGTAATGAAACAACAGGCTGTAAAATGTGAAATCAACACATGCTTTATTGGGAGCTGGTAAAAATGACATATAATCATTCGGTTACCATTGTTCAATGTTTTCCACTCCTTCGTAGTAATGCACTCCGGCGGAGCTGTTCTTCATCCCGACAGCAGTTTCGTCTAGCTGTTGTGCAGTGAATTTATTCTTCAAATCTACTTCCAGCTCATGTTGTGCCGCGCGGTTCTTTCTGTAAAGTTACCATAATTAGGATGCATAACACGATTAAGCAAGTGGATCAAACAGAATGTCGATCACCCATTACAGGTTTAAGAAAATGTCTGTTGTTTATTAGCTGTTTCAAGGATGAGTAAACGCGATCGCCGTAAGCTTGACTGATACGTGCCAATAGTACACAGACCACGGCTGGTTGTAAAGTTAGTGCCTAGCGCCAGTTTGAATAGCGCTAATCAGTACATGTTGTATGGGTTCACCCATTCTTCAAGGCTGCCCAGCTTATTATTTCGCTCACCGTTGTCGAAAAAATATGGTCAATCATTTCGATAAACTATTTGAAAACGTTAGAGATGCAAGCGATTTCATAACCGGTCAGTTCCATTGACTCCTTCGATTGTGTGGATCGTTTATTCCAAAGATGACGGCGCCCGTCGTGTTTGAGTGTTACTTTAAAAACAAACTTCGTTAACCATTTCAACCCTCGCTGAAACTTCTATCAGATGTGTATCATGAGTTTGAGACCGATAGTACCGTGCAACCACAGAAGAGGTAAAAGCAAATAAACTTGTTTTAATTCGTGTGCGTCTCGCCGCCTCAATTTGGTTTGTATAGTGAATCGATTAATTATACGAACCGCACTAAGAGCGGTCTCAAAATCAAACCACGTTTACCATCTTATTAGAGCTGCAATCCTTTCTAATACTAATCTTTCTACTTTAAAATGATACGCGTGTTGAATCTGTAGTGCAACGTGATATGGAAGTTGACGGGAACAACGAAACCACAGTCATTTCAAAGTTACTCAAAATTGTACAATATGTTTTTCGATGAGATTCATCCTTCTTTGCTCAAAAGTCTACAATTTTCTATTTGTCTATGCACCGGAGATACGAGCAACGACGAAATAGGACAATATATTATAGCTAAAACAATTTCTGGCTCTTAAACGATCTAGTGTTCAAATAAGCATACATATTTTTAAGATCAGCATAATCCAACACCTTTCGGTTGATGAATTGTCGTGCATTTGGTGTAGAGTGGTTTAGAAAAAAGGTGATCTAAAATGATCAGGCACAACATTTTGCATTTTAATGTAATTATGAGAATCTTAAATCCCATACTGCTAGCCCTCCCACTGAACTATTCAAATACCGTATAAATCACCAGCTATTCAGACACGCTCGCTTCAGATATGTCGAATATACAAAAATGCACAGCGTGTTTCCAGATTGGGCTTTACAACTTCAGAGGATTTTTACGTTTCGCTCTGAATAAACATGAAATTCGCGGCTAGTTCGTTCCATAAACAGAGTTCGGACGTTCCGGCCATCTCTGGATAACACCGACGCACCCAACCAATTCAAGCATATGAATATGTTTGCAAATATGGCTCATTACAAATAGTTGAGTGTCGCGTTTACTCATAATCACGAAATTCAATTAAGTCTTTATTTGAAAATTGAGTTTAACTCCATTATCCTTCCTGCTCTACTGTTTCACCGCCGAAAAACAAAAAGGAGGTTGGTGGAATGCTACTTGGTCATGATGCCTGTCCTGGTTTGACGAAGGTTCACTGCCAGAAGAGAAACGTTACCTAAAATTCGCTCAAACCGAGTGCACTCAAATTTATTCGGATGATGAACACACGATCGGTCCCAAACATATTCTAACCAAAATAAAGATTGTTCATTATAAGAATTGTTTGTATTCGTCATTTTAAGAAACCAGATATTTGGACAAAGTGCTAGAGAATGTTGAAAAAGAGTTCGAACTGAGGTGGTTATATTACACCTTGCCGGCACATTTATCGGATTGACTGAATTTCAGTGGATCCTTAAATAAGAATCACTTAACAAACAACCGCTATCTTTAAATTGTATGCTAATGTACTCTGTTTCGAAATTCATGTTTGTGACGAAAAATCGAAAATTACAACAATCACTCACTCAATTTGGACGTTTGCACGATCGATGAGGTTTCGTAAAAGTTCTTGCGCTCTTAGAACGGCATCGACTTCCTGAAAGTTTAATTAATATCTCCGATGCAGTTGTTCATTGACGGATCTATAGTCGGATGTTTGATCAATTACTTTTAGCATGAAAACATCATCAGTAACTAAGTGATTTCGATAACCATGCAAGAGAACTATTATGAATAGACAATCATTTCGATATTAGTTCACTTATATATAGAGCAGCCAGTTAGAATCCTCTAAATTACGAGGAGATGGACAACGTCAACGTTGCAACAGGGAACACGACTTTGTCTTGAATGATCTGACGTAATCACTTCCGGTTTCCCCCACCCGCTACACTCGTCAATTCTCGGTGCTCACACCTGTATGTTCAAGAAAACCTATGGCTCATATATCGGGCCCCTCCTAAAATACGGTCTACCGGCCTGATATCCGCTACCGAAAGAGTAGCAAGCTATCATCGAGAAACTACAGCGTAGAGTGATGAAGTTGGTGAAAGGTCTCCACTTGCGTACCTATGACGATTGTCTTTTGAATTTGCGTGTGTATTGACTGAACTATCGGCGTAGACGCTCTGACCTCCTGGTTACCCACCGGGATATTCTAAGATTTTACGTGTTGACCTGATGCTTTTCTTCTTACATATATATATATATTATCGATATTATATTATATATATATCTATATATTATATATCTTAGATATATATATATATTATATATATCTATGTATATATATATAGTGGAACCCGGGTACAACGAATCGCTGGGGAGAGAGTAAAATGTTCGTTATAAGCGGAGTTCGTTGTAAGTAAACCGCATTGTCAGACATGTAATTTTACCGCCGTTTTTCTGTACACGTGTAAACAAGTGAAGAATGTCTTACCTTTGTGTCTTTCTGCATGCGTGTAATCCATTTGATGATTAGATAATGCCACAGCACACAGATCACAACATTAAATCCAAGTTCATGTTATTAATAGTAAATTTATTATAAAACGAAGTAGTAAAATCATCTTGCACACACACTGACAGTCCAATCTCACGTTTTCCTGAAGTAGCTGGCGATACTCTTTTGTTTAAGTTTTGACTTCGCCACTACCTCGATCTCTCTGGCCACAAATTCAAGTTCTCTTTCGACGTCTCTTTCTTCTATCCTAAAACATCTTCTGCAGAGATCAAGAGCACTCCTGGCATCTTTCACAGACGGAGTGTCTGACTGAGTGATTGCAATTTGTCATGAGTCTGTGATTACCAATCACAGACAATTCATGTGATTTTCTTGTGCGCGCGTGCGAGTCAGTTAGCACACTGTAGGCCAGGCTGCCTGTGTCTCGCCAAGCTGTGTGTGTGTGTCAGTTCTATTCTTAACGCACTGCAGGCCACTCTTGACGGGGCGTTGTGGGTTAAAGCCAAGACAAAGCGAGTTCGTTGTATGCATGAACTTTATTGAACAAACATAGCTGTCGGGAACATGTACGGTGTTCGTAATAAGCGAGATTCGTAACGAACAGATTCGTTGTACGAATGTTTTAAATAAGCTTGCAAATAAGGAATTTATTTGGGAAATCATGATGTGTTCGTTCAGAGCGGGAATTCGTTGTAAGCGAGTTCGTTGTACGTGGGTTCCACGTACAAGCTTATTTAAAACATTCGTACAACGAATCTGTTCGTTACGAATCTCGCTTATTACGAACACCGTACATGTTCCCGACAGCTATGTTTGTTCAATAAAGTTCATGCATACAACGAACTCGCTTCAGGAGAATGAAGTTGAAGAATGATGAGATTTGTACGGGATTTCAGTTCGAATTCATCATGAGAACTTATCCACACCACTTGCTCAAAACTGGATCAATATTACATATTACGAAAAGATACATTTTATTTTAAAAGAGATCCCCTTGATATTATCTATCTACCATTAACTGTAATATAGCATTCACTGTAACTTATTATCAAACGATAGAATAACATTCGCCTATAACATTTGCCCATTGAAAATATGCTTACAGCAATTAGTGCCTTTTCCACATTGTCGTGGACCAGATCAACGCATTGTCTTTTTTCTCGTTGATACAAACATTCTTGAGCGACATGCAATTGATTTTCAATTTCAGCCAAAAGTTTTTCGGCCACTCGCTTGGCCCTTAACAAATCATTGTTTTCTTTCACCATTTTGTCTAACTCGTCGCTCAATTCATTCTGCCAGAAGGCGATATCGGACAAACGATCACCTAATTGTCGGCTGGATTCTTCTTGGTTGTTTTTCGTACGTTCCTCTGTGTGATTCATCAAACGATCTGAGTCGTGACGTAGACATTCTGAATCTTTTTGCCCACGATCGTTTGCCTGTAATAATCTTTGATAGTTTGAGAACCAATCTCTCGGTGTGTATCGCGTGTACAAGGCATTTCGAGCTGCCGAATAGACTGATGGTACTTGTATTCCACATAGTTCACTGAGACGATTTTCTGGAGCAGAGCTGTCTACTTGAGAATGTGACAACGGATAGCGTGGGTTGGCATGCGCCGCCGAATAATACGTTGCCGGACGAAATCCAACAGTCGTCAAAGATCGACGATGAGGGTAAGGTGAGGGGCAGGTAAATGATGGAGTCTTGGCCAATCTCGGCAAAACCGTTGCGCATGGAAGCTTAGAAACCGGTTCTTCTCGCCGAGTAGATGACAAGTAACATGCTGTTGGGCTGTGGCCAATAAACTCCATCACTGTTAGACTGATGACAAAGGCCCGGTATCAGTTTGTGATTTTTAAATTAGCCGTATTGATCGAAAGCGCTATTAGCCCATTTCGGTATTCACAAGCACGTGACTCGGCCAGCTGATGTAGCTTGACAGCACACGAAGCTTCCTTTTACTATAATGGTGAATGTCTAACTAGTTATTGATTTCGAAACTAAAGTGAAACATGGTTTGGAATGCCTAAAAATGAACAACATGTTTTAGATCTATCTTAGAAACAGCACGATACTAGATTCAAGATTCAAGATTTTATGGTTGAAAAAGCAATTACTTCACAATAACCATGCAGTTGAACTATAGGTACAAGTGTATATGTGTATATGTGTGTGGAAAAATTTCAAAATCAAAATAATTCTGGTAACGATAGACTATAAATAGTTCGGGGCATAATTTGGATTGGCTCTCAGGAAATAGTCTAGTTTTAATTTAAATATAGAAAAAGTGTTTGAGCTTACCATATTGGCTGGCAGGGAATTCCAAGCGAAACAAATACGCACAGAATAAAAATACCTGCGACAGTTCTGATTGGAGTGGGGTATTTACAAATGCAGTTGTGACCGTGGTTGTTGCTGGATGTTCGTCGGTGAAATAGTATATCCAAAGGGTGGGAAACACTGTTAAGGATTTTGAATGTGAGGAGGAGGTCGGCTCGCAGTCTCCTTTGTGCAAGCGTCGTCAGCTTCAGTTTACTTAGTCGGTCAGCGAATGGTAGGTTTTCGAGCCCAATGACCAACTTTGAGGCTCTGTGGTATATGCGATCCAATAGTGAAATGTCTTTTTGAAGCCATGGAGTCCAGGCTTGTGAAGCGTAATCAGTAAGCGGGTGTATGTACGTGTTCATCATCAGAGAAAAACAGCTCTGGGAAAAACGTCCGAATATCCGCCTTAACACACCGAGCATCCGAGACGCGCGTTTGTAAACGGCTTCGCATTGTAGACCATTTTTCAGGCTACCGCAAATCCAGACACCCAGGTCTTTTTCTTCTTTGGTGTACTCCAGGATATTGTTGCCAAGCTTGTATGAAAAGCTCAGCGCACGACCAATGTGCATGATTTGAGACTTCTGCATGTTTAGCGGTAGGTTATTTTCAGATAACCACATTTGCACAGCATCCAAGTCACTTTGAAGCACTAGTAGTGGGTTCATGTATGTGAGATATGAGCACATGAGTATGTTGTTGTTGGCCTCCTTCGGTCGATGTCAACCATGGATGTACATCACAATCGAATGAATTTTCATGTTTTACAGCTTTTTGAATGACTAAACAGTCCGATTCGGGAGGAACAATCTCTCCCGCAGCGCTTGCACAGATGGTCAGAACTCTGTTGTATTGCATCAGTTGCACGCCGGCGGCGTGAGTTCAGCAGCCGAAAGCTGTATCTGCTCTTGCAGCGACGCTTTACACAATGCCTCCAAAGTGAGCGGTCAAGAGCAAGTTCTTCCCAGCTCGCGGGGTCAATGCCAAGAGCTTTCATATCTCTTTTGCAAACGTCTTTGTACCGCAAGTGCTGTCTGCCCAATGGTCGACTTCCTAATTGCAACTCGCCATAGAGTAGATGTTTTGGAATACGACCGTTTTCCATTCTATAGACATGACCAAGCCACCTTAGGCGGCGCTGACGTAATAGGGTGAGCATGCTCTGTAGACCAGCTTTTGAAAGCACTTCACTGTTAGTCACTCTGTCCATCCACGATATGCTCAATATACGACAGATGCTTCGTAGATGGAAAGCATTCAGCTTCCGTTCGCGTCTTGCGTGGGTGGTACAGGTTTCACTGTCGTACAGTAAAGCATTTAGTACGCACGCGCTGTACACCATCATCTTCGTCTTTACAGTTAGCTTGCGGTTACCCCAAACACAAGAGATCCATCGGGCCAAAATGACAGCTGCTCTGTCAATCCGCTTATCAATCTCCGTGTCTAGCGAGAGGTTATCCGCAATGGTTTAACCAAGATATGTGAAACGATGTACTGTTTCAAGCTGACAGTTTCCAACAGTGATAATTGGAGGCGATACAGTCCCTTAACCAAGGACTTTGGTCTTGTTCATGCTGATTGTTACCCCCTAAGTCTTTGCATGCCGACGAAAAACAGTCAATTTGCGACTGTAGGTTCTCTTGGGAGTGAGCAATAAAGGCTGCATCGTCGGCAAACAACAGGTCACGAATTATCACATCCCGTACTTTGGTTTGTGCTCTTAACTGGTTCAGGTTGGAAAGCTTACGATCACTTCGCGTGCGTATGTAAATGCCTTCTGTCCTCGTCCTAAAAGCGTGCTTCAGAAGCACAGCAAAGAAAATGCCGAACAGCGTGGGAGCAAGAACACAACCTTGTTTGACGTCTCAGCGAATCTCAAAGGATTCTGAACTGCAACCGTTAAAATAGACTGAGCCTTTCATGCCTGAGTGGAACGAAATAACGAATTTGAGCAGCCTTGGGGGCCAGCCTATGGGATCAAGCATTATAAAAAGACCCTCCCTGCTGACGTAGTCGAATGCCTCTGTTAAATCAATAAAAAAACAGCGTATAATGGCATACGCTGTTCCCGACACTTTCCTTGAAGTTGTCTCAGTGAGAAGATCATGTCAACGGTTGATCTTCCCTTGCGGAAGTATATAACCATGATTTTTAAAGAACCATTGCGGTAGATAAGAAAATCTTTTAAATAATTACAAAATCTAACGACATTTTGTATGTTTCAAACAACACTGTGTCAATTTCAATGTTATGAAGCAAAGCCAATAAAATCACTCAAACTTCTGCCACGCTTACGAATGAACAGCAGTTCCTGTGTGGAGAGGCGTAAGTTGGTGGTTAAAATGTTTCATATCTCAAGAGCATGTGGTTCATGATCCTACCTTCCCTACATGATGAGTGAAAACAGCACGAAACCGTCCGTGGTGTGTGTGATGGAAATGCAAGCAAATGAGCTTCTATATTCATGATCATGGGCTTTAAACCCAGTCTACATAAGTGGGGGCTCGTGTGATTGAACAGGTTGGTCGTACCAACCTTACCCAACAGTGGCATACAATGGCATTCATATCTCATTTGTGAAAAATTTTACAGTCACAAAAGTGGCAAAACAACCGTGTTGGAAAAGTGGATGGTTTAATGATTGTTGTTGAACGTCTGAACCTCAATAGAAGAGTAAGAGTATGACACTTATGTAACTAGAGCTTGTACTCTTTATATTTCCACTATTCCATACTCAATTCAATTAAATTTAATGGTCTAAAAAGCACATAGCTTTACAAAAACCACAGAATAATATGCGAATTACAAATATCATAGGTAGTAAAACGGGATTAGTTTGCCTATCTGAATCAGTTACAGGAATCACGTAAAAATACATAGAGCAGATATTGTTTTCAACCGGTTTGATAGGGTAAATATGTATAGTTTACTTCGATCATGGGTTCAAAGCTTTATGATGCAGAATATATTGTTTCCGGTTGGATGGTGACATGAAGTTGTCCAAGTTCGATTTGAATATTTCCAAAGTTGGGTGAATGTGCAACGTTACGGCGTAGGGAGTTCCAAGTATAACATACACGTACAGAATAAAAATACCTTCGACAGTTCAGCCTCGAGTCGGGAATAAGTACTGTATAGTTATGACTCCGGCTTGTTCGTGGTGGTAGTCGTGTGAATAGTTGATTCAGGGGATGGTTTTGGGTATGCAGTATATTGAACATAAGAATCAAGTCGCCTCTAAGACGGCGGTAGCGACAGTCGAAGAGATTGAGGCTTGTAATCCGATCTTCGTATTGTTTATGTTTTAAACCACGTACGAGCTTGGTGGTCCGATGATATATTCTCTGCAAGAGGCTGATGTCCTTCTGTAGCCAGGGTGACCAAGCCTGAACCGCATACTTCATGGTTGGCCTCAAGTACGTATTAATTATTCTATGAACAGTTTGCTTCGTGAAACTCCCGAACACGCGTTTTAGAAGAAGCAGTACTCGTGACGTCTTTTCATAGAAAGCTGTGGCGTTATGTGACGGTTTCAACGTGCTGCTCACCCACACACCCAAGTCCTTCTCCTCGTCAGTGCTTTCAAGAATATTGAAACCAAGGGTGTAAGAGAACTCGAAATGTCTTCCAACAGTCAATACCTTGCATTTGCTGAAATTGAAAGGTAGTTCATTTCTAACTGACCAGTTCTGCAAGGCATCGAGGTCCAGCGGAAGCTGTCTGCAATCTTCAGTTGTGCGTACTTGTGCCCACAGCTTGATGTCATCCGCAAATAACAAGATTTTGCTGCGAACAAGTTTAGGTAAGTCGTTGACATACATCAGGAAAAGAATTGGTCCAAGTACTGATCCCTGCGGCAGCCTACTCGTTACTGCAATGGGTCGTGATAAAGAACCATCAACCCTTACTCGAATGACACGGTCGCGGAGATAATTCTCAAACCAGGCTAGTAATGAACCCTTGACGCCACATTGCTCCATTTTTGTAGTAACAGACTGTGGTTGACACGATCGAATGCTTTGGACATATCAAGATAACACGCGTGTAAGGTCTTTTAACACAGAACTCTATTCAAAGCGTTCAGTTTCTAATCAATATGTCCAATAAAATATCTTGTCCGGTTGGAGCATATCGCTTGTTTTGTGTTAAGTGGCATATATAATTCAATGCCGCCCAAGATGGCACGTTGTCAAAATCCCTTTGCAGTTTCTCGATCTGCAGCAGAACTAATCTGCGTCTAAATTTTTATATCATCCACGAACAGAACCATGAATGCAGGAAAATCCTTTATGCATATGAGAAAAACAAGCGGACCTAGCACAGATCCCTGTGGTACTAAACTGGTTTCATCTTATTTGACAGCATTTAATTTACTCTCACTCTTGCGTAGCGATCTGACAAGTAGTAGTACAATCACGAGAGGAGTGGATCACCGATTCCTAAATGCATCCTGTTTTTTGTAGAAGTAAAATCTGATTAACGCTATCAAATACTTTAGATATATCAAAGTAGAAAACGTGAATGCGTTCACATCTGCATTCAACTCTTTCGCTGAGTCATCCAACGCTATGAGAAGATTCGTTCGACAGGAAAGCTGCGATCGAAATCCATGCTGCCATTGCAAAAATAAATTACTCGTTTCAGATTTTGAGGCCATTCGTTCTGAGACTACACTCCGTGACCTGGTCAATAACACAACAGTGTAACGGGACAATAATTTCCAGCGTCAGATCGAAAACCTCCCTTGAAGATGGGTGGAATCGCACCGGATTTCCAAACTTTTAGTACCATTCCCTAAAGCAAAGAATAGTTAAACAGGCTGAAAAGCCAATATATTGTGGTGCTCACATCCCCATCCCTTACACACCACAAAATATTACTGCCACCGGGAATCGAACATACGCCCTCAGACCTCCGAGAGAAGCACATGACCGCTTCACCATAACCTGAAAAGTGTTTCACAAAGCTGACGATTACAGAGCCTGATGACATCCGCTGCGATGCCTGAATGCACAAAAAGTACCATTAAAAATTTTGGCACGAAGAATTTAGAAGAATAAATAGCGAAAACTCATTTGCACACATATCCATCACACACCCAACGACCAGTTTCGTGCAATCATCAGCTAATTACAGTAGGATCATGATCCGCTTGCGCTTGAAACAGTGAAGGAATGGAAAACAAGTTGTGCTTCTATGTCACTATTGGATAATTGCGAAAGCATGTGGTTTCAAATGCAGTATAGATGGCCAACATAGCGACATTGAATCTCGCTCTAGCGTTGATGGTTCTATAAAGTAACTGGGTTGTTCCTCATAATTGAAGTCACTTTGTTGAAGACTATACAAAAATGTAAGTAGGAAAATCGCCAGCTTTATGGAGAATCCACATGGTTCAATTTAACGTTATCAACTTTTTACTCTCGCTGCAGACAACAAAACGAAGTTCATACTCGGATCGCTTGGGAAGGATTTACACGTTTTTGTCAAATCTTCAGCTTCAGAAAAGGTAAAAAATTTTCCTGATTAGAATAAGCAAATGTTAACAGTCTGGTAATGCTAAACCGGCATGAGTGTTTCAATCAATGCGAACCACTCCATTCTGATTGCACGATTGTTGAACACTGCATACACAGTCGAAAACAAGTAGTAAATGGTCAGTGAGATACGGTGTGGCCTGGAATGCGTTCGTTTCGATAGATTGTAATCCCAAACATATGGGTGATCAGAGCTTCTTCTCTGATAGTGTTCGTGAAAATGGTTGTAAAAGTGCAATGAGTCTTGACACAGCAGTTGGATATCCATCAGTGACGTTTCGATAAGGTTCCTATAATTTAACTCGATGTTTGAAAAGAGAATCACGTTGTGACACCGGAATGAAGGGAACACGATTTCTTTAGAATTGTTATACAAGAGGTATTGCAACGTTATAGCAAGCCGCTAAGTATATTTTGGCTGATTCCACGATCAACATTACATTCAGATTCAAAAATCCGTATTTGCGAACATTTCCATCACACACGCACCACGACCGGTTTCGTACTATTTGAACTTATCAGGTATGGACAGTACGGTCACGATCCACATGGCTTGAAACAGTGGAAGAATCATAAATAAGTTGCGCTTGTAAGCCACTGTTGGATAAGGTTGGCATCACCAACCATTTCAATCGCATGTACCCATACACATGTAGATGGGGTTAAAGCTATGACCCTGAACAAAATTCCATAGATTGCATAGATTGCAATCGTGCCAATCTTACCCAACAGAAGCTTACAAGCGCAAATTTCTCAAATTCCGAGTCATATTTGTGTTACGTACGATATGTTGATATTTTCTCGATGTGCGTAATCATCCGGTCAGCATCAATATTGCGGGTTTGCTGTTATGCTGTGTCGGATTGTGATGTTCTGCATATCATCAAATCAATTAAACAGGCGTATCCTGAGCACATTTTCGAAAGACGTTGACGTTGTTCATTCCAGATGGGAAATATCATCATTCCAGAATGATGGAACAAATGAAAAGAGGCATAAAGTTACTATGTATCACCGTAAATAATGCGACTAAGGTTAAACCAAAAGATTTTCTATCCAGACAGCAGATGGATTGACAGATACTGCTGATGACGAAGCAACGTTTTCTGAGCAAGTGTTTTGTCCAGTGTCAAGACAGTTGCCTGGTTCAATATAGATCGAAAGTCTAAATGATGCCGACATGGAGCGTGTAATTAAGTGTGAAAGCATTTAACGTGAAAATTCTCAAGGGAAAAATGAATATCACCGGTTAATTTGAGTTCATGTGGGTTGGATCCTTGTGGTATGTGGATTTGTGCTAGGTCCGTTTTATTCTCCTACACGTAAATCATATACCCAGTCAAATAATCAAAAATCTTTCAGTTGGCGGATATCAAATTTTGGACGCGAATCAGTTCCGCAGAATATTGAGAAACTGCAAAGGGATTCGGACAACGTGTCTGATTGGGCGGCTGTAAACGATATTGTGGAGTGCATTAGCGTGGAGTGCTAATCACGAGCTTTCGAAAGATATGCAGAAAATCAGCCTCCGGGTAGACACAGAAGCAGGAAGTGTTGAAACGACCGACTATGGCAATCGCATACCGAAAACAATTCATTTTTTGGGAGAATTACATGAGAACGGTTCAAGCTAACGGGAACATGAAGAGATGGACAACGCCGGCTACGATGCAATTCGTATGGGTCGGTCAAACGACCTCGGGGTGGTCAGGGCTAAAAACGTACGAAATCGATTTAGAAATTAGATCGAAGTGACAACCGGAACAAACATGTTTCAGGACAGTGTTGTGGCTGATTGAATTGCCTAGATAATATTGACCTACGCTTAGTTCCATGTCTTGTGTGTAATAAACACGTTTGACCAATCGGGTTTCTTGTGTTGAGGGATTCGTGGGCGAACACTTACTTTTACTTTTGTGCGACTATCTCCTCCTGGAGGATGAGTCGACTTCAATGAAAATTCTTGGGAATTTGGGTACACAGCGGCCACCCCAGCACCACTCGGCGTTTGTTCGAGTCCCTTTCTCTAACCTTTCACAACCAAGTGGGACCTGCAAGGTAGCAGGGAATTGCCAGAAAGAGGTGATGTGCACCAAATAAACCGTTCCAGATTTTTCCTCAGGGTTTTCTCCCGAAGCCTTTCCCGCGATCGGGTATCCCGCAAGGCAGCGGAGGTTGAAAATCAGGGTTTTCCTTCCTTTCGATGAAATGCCCTCCCAGGCTAACGAGGTCCATCTGCCCGAAGCAAACTGGTTTTCAGGCGCCAGTCACTCACCCTCGTCCTTCTCCTGATGGTAGAAGCACTTCCGCCGGGCTCGGGGAGCCACTCGTGCAGGCCAGAAGCTGGACTTGGTTGTCAGAGGCTATTTGAGACGCGTGCCATATGGGAGCATTTATAAACAGTGGGAGCTTATCCCCACTGCCCCCCGACTATGACAACCTTTGGAACTGTGGGCGAACACGATCAGCGTTGGAATGGTTGACATCAGGGATTAATCGCCACAATCGGTGTGTGCGAAACGCGGGGGACTATGTGGTCATTGTTAGACCGATGAAACGGAAATGTTGTGATAAGTGGTCAGCTGCCACTCGTTGAGCTGAAATGACCTGAGGTAATCATTTCCGGCATACCACACCAGCTAAACTCCTGCCGTGCCCAAACAAAGAACCCGCTACATTAGTGCCGTGACCAAGTCCATTTGCTGATGGAGACATCGAACAATGTCTGTAGGATTTCTAAATTGTAATGTGCAATGGCGGTAATGGTAATGGTGATACGAAGTTACTCGCTGCTCTCGGAACGCTGTTGACAGCAAGAATCGAGACCGTGTTCCGGTTGAACCTAAATTCAAGTTTTCACAAACTTTCGAAGAAATGGAAAGGATCCTAGCCACAGAGTTCACCAAGGAACACGACAGGCAACGAGCAGTGAAAAACTTTTAGGGTCCATAATTTATGCCACCTATAAAATTATTCACCGAAGGACACCCACTAAGGTATTTGTTTCAACGTGGTGAAAAAGTGGCAGACGGACACCCACTAAACCATCTACACTCCAAGTTGATGTATTGATTATCGGTGTCATTTTTGCCGAACATGCTATATGTTTCTGAAATTACCTACCTCATACCGCAAGCCTGTGGTGTTGTAAATCCCTCGCATTTTAACCATAAATCCTGGAATCATCACAGAATCGGTTCTCGCTGACTAAACGTGATGAGTAACAAACCTCGAAAACAGTAGTGTTGTGTGCGTGCGCGAGCTACACCTAAAACTTGCAACAAACATGACACCAAAAGAGCGTGGTATTCACCGGAAATAATTGACATCCAACTAAGTGGTCAGAAAATAATGAAAAATATTCTACCACCAGAGTACTAATAAAAGCACAACATTGATTTTTTTCAATTTTATGCAACTCAAAAAACGAGTGAAAGCAACACCAAGGATCACATTAGCGTGTGGTTTCAATAGTCAGTGTTTGCTGGTAAAAGTAGTTTAGTAAAATCACAGCCTGCTTTGATGATTTGGTCTCAACTATACTCTAATGAACGTAGGATGCTATTAACATCCCCACATTACCTAGATAGCCAGTTAGCCCAGTGGGAAACATGGGAACGAGACGAACTGAGAATAGTGTGACGTTTGAAACTAACAAAATCCAACCGAACGTTTCCCGGTTGATCGACGTATTAAAAGCGGATATGCAAAGCATGCATCCTATTGGCTAGGCGAAATGTGTGTATGTCTGACATCACAAGCCTTATCCAGGCAAAGTGCCACACAGTCAGACTGCACGCGGGCCAAAATACTGCCAGGTTGCCCAGGCCTAGACAGACTAGGCGAAATAAACTGATAATAATCTAAAATAATGATAATAAAATCCAAAATTAAGTTTGTGAACACGACATTGACAAGTGGAACATGCCTCATGTGTTTCATCTAAGACGATAGTCGAAAAGTCACGTAGCTTTTAAGTCAGAACTTTGCTTACCATACTTCCACTGTTTCAAGGAACGCGGATCCTGATCTTACTGTCCAAACCTGATAAGAGCAAACAGCACAAAAATGGCCGTGGTGTGTCTGTAGTGAAAATACATGCAAACTAGAACCTTTTGTTGAAGCTTTAACCCCATCACACATGTCTCTTGGCACATGTGATTGAACAGATTGGTCGTGCTAACCTTATCCGACAATGGCTTACAATCGCAACTTGTTTACCATTCTGCCACTATTTCATGCGCATGCGAGTCATGAACGTACGGTTACTATTTGATGAGTGCAAACAGTACTAAACCGGTCACGGTGTGTCCGATGGAAATTCCTGCAAATATGCATTTGCGCACATGGGTTTAACCCCATTCGCAGGAGTGTGTGATTAAACAGGTTGGTCGTACCACGCAAAGCAAACAGTTGCTTCAAAGCTCAACCTCGTTTGAACAACTTCTGTGTTACTCACATCCCCCGCGCTCATGCTCCAACAATGTTTCCCAATAAAATCGATCATTGCCTTTATGAATAAACGGCCACCGTGAAAAACGGATGGGTAAAATTGTGAAGAGGAATGGGATACGTCGAATATAAGAGGATAAGCGATTGCATAGACTAATCTACCCCACCCAGAAGAACAGAAACATGTGAAAAATAAAACAGTAGTAATCGATTGTATTGTAGCTAATTCACAGGTAACAACAGGGAGAGAATATGAGAAGCGAAGAACGAACAGAATCTGAAAACAAAATAAATCAGTTGGAAACTAAATTAGAAATTCCCGATCATCAAGGGCAATCAATCAATTTAACTATTTAACAGGTTTAGAATTAGACAACTGAAACGCCATAGATAACTGGATCACACAGACAGTTGTCAAAGAGCGTATAATTTCATCGTAATTTTCAAGTAAAAACCACCTGTGGAACCACGATAGTAGACTACTTGACTGTGAGACAGAGTATACAAGCGTACATAGCCTCGCCAAAGCTCGATGCCGAACGGAATGATACAACGAAACAGAGGGGATTTTTGTTCAAACCCATGGGTTTAACCCATCTGCATGTGTGTGGGTACGTGATTGAACAGGCTGGTCGTGCCAGCCTTATCCAGCAAAGGCTACCAAGCTCAACGGATGTGCAATCGTGCAGCATTTCTGTGCTGTGCGGCTAACATCGTGCTAAATTGATTGGCCAACGGTAGTGAGCTGCATGCTGAAACACGCTGGAGTCTCGCTACCATTTCTATTTCCCCCATCATATCTGTCTCGGCCTGGGCAACCTGACAGTATCTCAGCCCACGTGCAGTCTCTGACTGTGCGGCACTTTGTCGGGATCAGGCTTGTGCTTTCATACCATACCATACCAAGCTCAACTCGTTTACCATTCCTCCACTGTATAAATGCATGCGAATCCTGATCGCATGATCCCCATCGGATGAGTGCAAACACCAAGAAACCACTCGTGGTGTGTGTGTGTGTGATAAAAATGCACGCAAATGAGGATTTTTATTCAAACCCATGGGTCTACCACATCTGCATGTGTGTGGGTACGTGATTGAACAGGTTGGTCGTGTCAGCCATATCAAACTATGGTTTACAACTTCAACTTGGAATGGTACACAAATTTTGTTACCTTACCGGTCACCATTGCGAGGTTTACAACTGGATTTGCTTAGGGAGATGAGCTGAAGGATTTCTCCAGGAAGGACAGGCTGTTGTTGCTGTGTGAATAAACGCACAAGGATTTTCAAGTTTACATGCAAAGCTCTGTCGAATCCGGCGACCTAAGCTGCAACCCAACAAGCAATCGATATAGTTCCATTTTCGACAACACGGTTTTGTACAAACGGGAATTCGCATTGCCCATGTATGGTAGTCAAGATACCGCTACAGCATGTGATTATCACAGGCTGGTGAGTTGAGAATTGCACTCGTATTAAAATAAAATAGGATCCCCGAGTTATATTTAAAAACGCATTAAAACGCCTATTTTAGTTAACGGTTGATCAAAAATGAGTACACCACTCAATAATGCTATCTTAAAACACAAGAAACTCGCACGAGGGAAATTTTTGAGATCAGGCAAAACTGTTTATGACTTCAGACACGTGGATTGTTTAGACGATATAAAGCGGTTGAAAACATGTAGAATTAACTAACATTACGGGCGCATTTGTTTCGGTAAAGGACCCTTAAACGGATGGTCGGACAAAGCCTGGAACATTTTTTCTCGTGGCTTTTCCTCAATCGCTTCTCCTGGTAGTTTGTCTTTAGAGCAACCACTCCCGACAGGGCCATGCCGACGTTCCCAAAGCATGCGATGTTTTTGTTTCATAAACACATCCACGACAGTGTGAGCCGCAGACAGATCACCATCTATAAGCGGTTCAAGTATCAAAGCAAGTTAATAGGGGAAAATGTACGGAACTAAAATGACAAAGAAGATACTTATTGCCCACAATAAAACATCCACTCACAGTTAAAGCCGCAAATGTATCATTTAAATTCTCATATGTGCATCATTCGTCTATAATCCAAACGAACACACTTGGAAATATTCTAGCGTAGCGATAATGAATTTGGTCTTTTCGTTTGCACAGATGATTGCACCAAAAAATTTACTGGCATGATGAACGGCAGTAACTTTCTCCCAGAAATACATCTGCTAAGTGGTTTACTGACAATTAATCCCTAGACACTTAATCACTAGACATTTAATCCCCAGACGTTTAACCCCCAAGTCACTTTATCCCCAGTTTGATAACTTCTGAAGAATGCAGAATATGGTCAAATGAATTTATTTAGTAGGAGAGATATGCAATTGATTTTAAGAACGTCAATCTTTCCGTAGTTGAGTATCGCTGAATTGCTCGAAATGTCCTGGCGCATATCTAAGCATACTTCTTCTTCTGTTTGATATGAACCCCAGCACTTGCTTGAAGAACTCAGGCCGTATGATGTGGGTAATCCTTTCGCAAACCGTTAAGAAATGTCCACGTGGTGGGATGTTGGCAAGAAAAGAGTGACTGTATTGCATGATGACAGCCTTCTACAGTATTATTCGTTCGGGCAACACCACTATTTGCGTCTTCATACTTATTCCAGAATTCAGGTGGAAATATAGCTGGTGCAAAGTTTTCTCATCTACCTCTAATTCGTCCACCTTTAACAAAGGTGTGTTCAAAATATGATAACAGTTCATTCATCCTCTCACTTTGAGGCATAGATTCGGCTAAAATCTCAAATGTGCCGACTACATCATTCAACGGCACAATCATGAGGCGTAAATCATCGTCTGCCTCATTATCTGCTTTCATCCCTAGTTCACTTATTTTTCGTTGCATGGTATGACATCTCGAGCAATTCAGCGGTACTCAACTACGGAAAGATTGACGTTCTTAAAATCAATTTCATAACTCTCCTGATAAATAAATTCATTTAAACGTATTCTGCATTCTTCAGAAGTTATTAAACTGGGGATTAAGTGACTTGGGGGTTAAATGTCTGGAGATCAAATGTCTGGTGATTAAGTGCCTAGGGATTAAATGTCGGTGATTAAGTGTCTGGCGATTAATAGTCTGACGATTAATTGACCGGACACCTGCTAAGTAGTCCGAGCAGAGGCGCTCAAATATGAGCCTGGACCAATCCGATTCCTGCTTGACAAAGTTTAATAATTACTTACTCATAGATAGTCATAATAGTATGTGATATAGGATACTTAGAGATAGAAAACCATTAGGGTTGTTGACTAGTGCGTTTGGCTTAAAAGCCTGACCCGCACTACCTTGTGATGCGACCAGATCCACAAAATCTCAATACAATGATCTCAATTGGTGTTTAAATAGTTTTCAGGAGTTAAGGTTCTAAAAATCTCTCACAATATCAAAGCCGTCTAAGTGAGACGAACGTGAAAACAACTCCAAACATCGTGCCGAAAATCCGTTCCAACTCACATTTGATAACGTAATTAGTCTTCGCCTCCACAAATTCACGATTAATATCACCACAAAATCGTTCAATGTCTTCTTTATCGTAATCAAACCAAATGGCACATTGTTCTTTGCGTCGTTTCAGTATACTCACAATATTCCTATCGACCATTCTGTGTGATAAAACAGAGAAAGTTAAATTCAACCGATATGGTGTCGAAAATACCGTTGACAGAATGCGCTACACAAAGCACACGTGATATTTTGCCCGCTCATGTAATCCAGAGTGCCACGGTTGTGCAGTGGTTACGTAACACAGGGGCTCGCGGTTCGAATCCTACTGTGGTTTTGTAATCTTGGAA
This sequence comes from Atriophallophorus winterbourni, assembly GCA_013407085.1. NCBI lineage: Eukaryota > Metazoa > Platyhelminthes > Trematoda > Plagiorchiida > Microphallidae > Atriophallophorus > Atriophallophorus winterbourni. Next base: position 13,393 of record JACCGJ010009830.1, on the reverse strand, counting down.
ACATGTGATAAACCTTGAGTTACCGCCATGTAAAGGTGTACCGACAATAGTGGGAAAATAACGGCACAAACCTAACACCATGTCCAGTTCATAGACGTGAGATCAAAAGCCAGGCAAAATGCGGCACAGTCAAAGGCTGCACGTGGGCTAAGATACTGTCAGGTTGCCCAGGCCTAGACAGATGTAAGATGAGATACCAGCGTAACTCCGCATGCATCACACTATCGGTGGCAAATCAATTTAGCATATTGTTAGCAGCACACTACAGAAGTACTGCGCATTCGTGCAATGTCCAGTGTGTAAAATTATACCAAGCTGCATGGCTTGGTGCTAATGAAATCAGAAATCGGCAAGGGTTATTATGAAGGTTGGCGGCTTGATAAAGAGCGAAAAATCTATTTTAAGAATAGATATAAGAAAAAAAAACGGGAAACGTAACTCAACGTCGGTTTCATCATCACAGTAAATAGAAATCTATAAGGATTAAATACATTTAGGGTTTGTTTAGATAGTGTCTGCCGAGCTTGTGTAGTTGTTGTTGGATGTTTCGTCACCAAGCAAGATGACATCATCAGCAAAACTTCTTTCGAATTGACTTATAATTGGTATTCATTGATTTTTCTAAAGTCCGTCAGTCCGTTCGCCATCATTCCCGGTGATTGGTGGAATTCATATGTTGCATATATTCATATGTTAAATTTTAGGGTTAATATTGACGCTACTTCGTATTTATGTAGACAAGGCGCAGTATTGGTACGGACGTGCTAGTTGCAGGGGCCTAATTTCCCGACTCTACAAGTGGCACGCGAACAGGAAATCTAACTTTAGGGCGTGAGGAGCTTTATCATAATGTCCTTAACTGATGACTGCTAACAGCATAAAACCGGGTGAGGTGTGTGTGTCTGTGTGATGGAAATGCAAGCTAATGATGATCTTTGTTCAAGACCATGGGTTTAACCTCATAAACATGAGTGTGGGCACATATGACTGAACAGGTTGCTCGTACCCGCCTTATCCAAGCGTAGTTTACAAAGTTCATTCCTTGTTTACCGCTGTCTCAAGGTATGCAAATCAGGATTTTATATGGTATGAAGGCACAAGCCTGATCTAGGCAAAGTGCCGCACAGTCAAAGACTGCACGCGGGCTAGGATACTGTCAGGTTGTCCAGGCCTAGACAGATATGAGGAACAGAAAAGAACAGGAAATGGTAGTGAGACTCCAGCTTGTTTCAGCATGCAGCTCACTACTTCTGGCCAATCAATTTAGTACGGTGTTAGCCGCACAGCACAAAGTACTGCACGATTGCACATCTGTGCACAAATCATGATTGTATAGTCCAAACAGTACGAAATCAGTGGTGGGGTGTGTGCATTTTAATATCTTACAAAATTTCGTTTTCATTACTTTGAGAAAATTTGTAGAAAGCCACAATCCTGTCAAACATCGCAAGTGGAATACCTAGAAGCGGGGAAAACACCGTCACATTTAACGTGTCCCGAAATCAGACAATTAAATTAGTACAAAGAAAGTTGGCACATGCAAAAACTGCTAGAACATCTTGTTGGACTAGTTGACGCAGAGTTAGTATATTTTGACGCTCAAATACGTAGACAACGTAGGTACTGGATCTGCAATACTCAGAAACGGCACTCCGAACACCTCTGTCATGCTATAAATGGTATTACAACCTGGTCTGAAAAAAGATGACTGTTTTTAATCCCGAAAAACGAACACGTGTTCACTAGTCTGCGTGGTGAACGATGCAGTAGTCTTATTTAGCTGGACTAACTAGAATAACGTCAAGCATCTAGGCGTCTGACAACCTTACTTGAACTCATAATCTCAGTTCTCTACTTACTAAAGTTCGTGAGCTTACTTCGTACGCTGATCGTCTCCGATCTGTTCGTGTTAATCCTAAGCTGATTTCTTACTTGATCTTCTCTAGTATAGTACCTCATATTCCGTACTGTTTACCTGTACTTCTTTCAAAAGATTTTGTGTTGCTCAAACATTGTATCAGGATCATTTCAAACGCGATCTCTGTCACATGTGAAGACATACTTGAAATAAACTTCAAGCAGAACGTTTTATTCATACGATCGACTTATCGATCTAACCATCAATGATACTTCTTACAAGTCAAGCTTCTTCAAAGATGCGATTATGTTGCCTTTTAAAATGTCTTCATACCAAAGGTATTTTATTCCATGTGCAGCAAGATATTTTTGTGAAAAGAAACTTCTTACTGAGGAAATAAGGTCAAATTAATCTCGTTCATATCATATGTACGGATGTGCAATCGTGCAGTACTTTATGCTGTGTGGCTAACACCGTGCTAAATTGATTGGCCACTAGTAGTGAGCTGCATGCTGAAACACCCTGGAGTCTCACTACCATCTTTATCTTTATTCTCGATTCCTCATATCTGTCTAGGCCTGGGCAACCTGACAGTATCTTAGCCCACGTGCAGTCTCTGACTGTGCGGTACTTTGCCTGGATCAGGCTTGTGCTCTCATACCATCATACCATATGTACATTTTGTGAATATTTTTATGCGTAATTTGAACAGAATCTGTTTCGATCGATCGATTAGTGTTTAGCTAAAATTTCAAATATTTTCGAATAAAACTTTATCCTTTTCTTTTTCTCATTCAGGGCACCTTTGTTGGTGGTTTCAAAAAATGAGCTTTGGGTTTCGCTTATGCTACGCTTTAGAAAGTTTCACGTCGATAGCTTATTTTATAACATCGGATGCAGATAGGTAATAAAATGGAAGAGCGGTCAAAAAAGATTGAAGGGTACGACAGACAGTAGGCTGTTTTCGCATATCCGCCCCGATGTGTGCAGCAGATAAAGTGGCCCAATGTATAGTGCCGATGCATTTTGAAGTGCGATAATGGTAATGTGTGTGCTCAGCTATTGCCATGTCGCGTATGCCAAGACCAAACAATTAGGGGCTTTAAACCACACTGTTTGGCGAAACAGCTTTAATCAAAAGGTAGTAGATTGAGAGTACATTCGTCTGACCTATACCAATCAATCTTCCACCTACGAGTGGATCTGTTTGTGCCCGAAGGATACAACCCAGTATAACATTCGATGTGATTTGCAGCGCGGACGACATAAAGATATGGTGTTGCATCCGTAGCCCCATAGACTGTATGCTATTACAAAAAGATCTAGATACGCTCGTGGTGGACTCAAGAACCCGTGGCCATGCTTTAAAGCTTCAAAAGCGAAGGACACTACGCCTAACACAGGGATTCACGCTCTCAACAGGAATTGTTAAGTTGTGGAATGCGCTTTCGGAAGAGGCTATTTCAGCAAGATCTGAAGACCAATTCAAGCAACTCGTGGATAAGGTACTGCCTGTAATCACGGCGAAGCTGTACAACACTGGACAGGATTTCTTCAACTGAGGTTCTCCTGGACTATGTTCCTGATATAAAGAGATGCGGCTTACAAGGGCTTGAACCTCTGTCGTCTATCAAGAAGAAGAAGAAGCTGGTCGTTGAAGAACAAACTGCCGTTTAACTTCAACAAATGCAGGCTCGTGAATGTGGGAAATCGGTTAGAGTTCAGATAATATATAGGTTCACATGTCCTGGAAAATTGCAGTGAATACAAAGATTTGGGTGTCTGGATATGCTCCAGTTTATACACCTCATTTCAAATTAACATTGCCTTTACAAAAGCAACACGTGTCCTCAATCTACTCAAGCGGGTATTTGGGAAATTTTCGCCCAACATATTCCAAAGGATCATGAATACATACTTGAGACCAATCATGGAATACGGTGTGCAGTCATGGTCTCCGTGGCTCAAGAAGAATGTTGAACTTATGCAGCGAATCTATCAGCGGTCAACAAAACTAGTTCTCGGCATCCGAAACAAGCCTTATAAAGGATAGCTCAACTGAATCTGTTCGACTTTCCCTATCGACGAATCAGAGGAGAACTTCTCCTACTTCACAAAATATTCCATGCCCCCAAACCATTACTTACAGCATTTATTCACGCGAAGGGATGTAAGAAATTATCGGATCCATGAATACGTGCTGCTTTTACCCCATTCCCACCTGAACTGTAGGTATTTTTATTCTATCCGTGTCTGTTTTACTTGGAACAGTTTACCTTCTACCGTTGCTTACTCCACTAGCGTGCATTACTTTAAAGCGAAATTAGACGAATTTTTATAGAATGATTCGTTTCCCGAACACTTATATACCGCTTAATCTAATTGCTTATCTTGTTTATACACTTACATCTCAATTTTGCCATCCTATGGTTGTTGTTAAGCTTGTTGCTTTTTAGACCATTAACAACATTGAATTACCTTGAATTCTACAGATTGCATAACTTTCTACGTCCACGCTGTTTTATCTATTCAGTGATTCGTGCTTGAGGCTGTACACATGTGTGCATCATCAGTCGATATACTTGATATTAAAAGCCTGCTTAAAACTGCTATCTCGTACCATCAAGTAAATTCGTTCCTAATTCTCATCCTCACCCATATATTCCAAATTCCCAGATGAAGTGATAACTAACAATGAGCGAAGAATTATTAAGCTTAAATATCAGTCACGAAAAATGTTGACATTGAAGTTTATTCATGGAATAACTTAGTATTAAAACCATAAAACATCAAAATATAATAATTATGAAATATGTGCAAGATTACCAGTACTATATTCAAAAATTGCTAGTGCATGCTTACCGATCTCGGTGATATTGCAAATTCGCTTCAATTATGCAACTAACATCATCAACATCGCATTCATCAATCGTTCGCACACGACGATAACGACGATGATAATACGGATAAGGTTTTCGAACCTTTTCCACTATTTGTTCTGGTATAGAACAATATTAACAAATTGTGGAACAATCAACCTCGGAAAAACGTGACAGGGACATCAAAAATGGCTGCCATAACCGGCAGGATGTGAGTTTGAGCGAACGATGGTTTCAATGGTCGCATCAATTCTTCCCGTGTTACCTCGAAATCTTCATGATCATGGTCTTGTTTATCTCCTTGAGTCATCGTATGACGATAAGTACTGAAAAACGATAAAGTAAAGCATTTACTCCATCTTTAACAGTGGCAAAATAGCTTTTACGAGTGACACTGATTATGGAACACAATTTACTCTGGAGAAATAGCGTGGAAGAAGAGGCTCAAACTTAATATATTTGATAAACAATTAATCAAAAATTCCACCAATGAGGTGAAACCAAAGTTTGTATGGTTTCATGTGCTTACTTCATGCAGTTCAAAGTAAGTCTTAAGGCAGTTTTGGGATGATATATGCATTCATCATCATCATCATTGACAGTATTAAACCGGTAGCAAGTACCAAGTGCTCGACTGCCATACAACCATGACATATTAAAATATTGTAAAAGAAATGGGAAGGGTTGGACCTATAAAGATTAGGTACAGAACACTGGGATGATGTGCCGAAACCTCGAATCAAACATGCATTCAACCAAGTGTTGTGAACGAGTAGAGCGACATCAGCATGACAGCTTCCTTGCCGCTTTCTATGTCACGTGTCATAACAAGCTTTCCTCGCCATTTCACTTGGCAGCAGACAAGATTAATCAAACACTCCAAGAAGATGTCTACAAGACCGCCGCTGAACACGATTTTTGGCCATATCGCTAAGCGTAAAACGCCACTAAATTTTCATCGCGTGTACCCCGACCCGGAACACGGATCGCACTCACCGCAGCCAAGTCAGTGTCTGGCCACCCTTACAGCGACGCCATTGCGAGTTAGGAGTGACGAACAAAACCGCCTTAGGAAAACGATGATTTCCCATTCATAATACGTTTTTCGATGTCTACGTCGCTGCCAAAGATTCCGGATAGTTGCGTTACGTATGCGATGGTGACAAGTAACTCCAGCGATGGTCGAAGACTTGTAAACGTCATATTTCTTCTTTTCTCAGTGTAAGGGTTTCGCATCCGTACAGTAAAACTGCACGTATTGTAGCCTTATAGACATTATCTTTGAGCTTTAGAGACAAACCTGTTTGACGCCACAGATGACCTAAGTTAAGAAAAGCTACCGTCGCTCTGGCAATGCGAGCTGAGATCTCCCTATTTAAACAACCTTTGCTAGTAATGTAACTACCCAAATAAGTATTATTATTATTATTATTACACAAGTCTTTACAGACGATGTGCCAACAAGTATACCATGAAGAGGGTACATGATGAAAGAAAAATGTAGGTTCCATGGTTCTTGTTGAAGGCGACATACTACCCGGTTGCAAAGGCCGAAGTAGGGGGGTGGCTTAGGGGACCCCACCCGGAGCCTTTGACTCAAAAGTCTACCCGCAAGGCAGCGGTTTTTTTCCTTCACGAGAGCCGGTGACCATTTTGAGGGTTCTTGCGCCTCTCTTGAAGTGCCTCGGCGATTGTTCGAGTACGCCTCTCTAGCCTTTGCACGACCAGGTGCAACCTGCAAGGCAGCAAGGTTTTTTCCTCAGGGTTCACTCCCGAAGCCTTTCCCGCAATCGGGTATGCCGCAAGGCAGCGGAGGTTTGGAATAAGGGTTTTCCTTCCCTTAGATGGACTGCCCTCCCAGGCTGACGAGCTCCATCTACCCGGAGCAAACTGGTTTTGAGGCGCCAGTCATCCCCCTTCGCCCCTTCTCCTGTCAGTAGAAGCAGTTCCGCCACGTGCAGGCCAGGAGCTGGGCTTTGGTTGTCAGAGGCTGTTTGAGACGCACGCCATATGGGAGAATTTTAGAGACAGTGGGAGCTCATCCCCACTGCCGCCCCCGGCTGTGACAACCTTGGAACCCAAATAGGTAAGACAATCTACGGTCACAAGTTCCTCATTATTGAGGCTTAGTGCTGTTTCGATCAGATCAATATCCTGTAACAGAACTTTGCGCTTGAGAGGTGCAAACTGCATAGCGAAGGAAAGTTGGTTGACAGGCTATTGTACACCCTAACGCGCCCAGAACTATAGGAATAAAGCGCCCAAAATATGTTAACGTACTTTTGTAAAACACCTTTGAGTAATAAGGTATTAAATAATGCGTTCCTATCGACCAAGCCAAACTCACTCAGTCCTCTCCGTGCCTGGTGGCACATGAGGCGAAGACAACCCCACGCCAGTGGTTCCGGTCTGCACCGTGAATCCTTGTGCATGTAGTTCGCGTTCTAACGTTCTGCGCCAGGTTTCCTTGGGCCGTTCCCTTTTTCGTTTACCTTGCGGAAGCCAGTGAATGGCTACCTTCGTATGCGAACTGGGATCCATCTTGCAGACATAACCGAACCATCTCCACCGTCGTCTTTTGACTACGGTAGATACCACCTCCAGACCAGTTTTTCGCAGGAGCTCTTCATTCGAAATGGTGTTTGACCAAACAATTTGTAGAATCCTTCTCAAGCACTTAGTTTGAAACACGTTCATTCTGCGCTCAATGGCAGCGGTCGTCTTCCAGCATTCCGATGCATACAGCAACACACTCAGAACTTTGCTCTTGAAGAGTCTGATCTTTGTATTAATGCTGAGAACGGAGGATTTCCAAATGGAATTCAGCATGCAGAATGCTTGGTTCGCCTTCCCGATCCTTCTCCTGACCTCATCTTCACAGTCACCATTTACAGTTAGTTTGCTCCAAAGGTAGACTGTATCTGTTACTTTACTTACTTACTTTACTTTGTGCGACTATCTCCTCCTGGAGGATGAGTCGGCTTCAAAGAAGATTCTTGGGAATTTGGGTACAAAGCGGCGTCCCCAGCACCACTCGGCGTTTGTTCGAGTCCGCTTCTCTAGCCTTTGCACAACCAAGTGCGACCTGCAAGGCAGCAGGGAGTTTCCAGAAAGAGATGGGCTACCAGACTCTGTTCCAGGTTTTTCCTCGGGGTTTTCTCCCGAAGCCTTTCCCGCGATCGGGTATCCCGCAAGGCAGCGGAGGTTGAAAATCAGGGTTTTCCTTCCCTTCGATGAAATGCCCTCACAGGCTAACGAGCTACATCTGCCCGAAGCAAACTGGTTTTCAGGCGCCAGTCACTCGCCCTCGCCCCTTCTCCTGTTGGTAGAAGCAGTTCCGCCGGGCTCGGGTAGCCACTCGTGCAGGCCAGAAGCTGGACTTGGTTGTCAGAGGCTATTTGAGACTGTATCTGTAACCTCACTGAGCGGTTGACCGTCCACGAACACTGGTGGTTGCTCCGGAACATTCTTCCGCATCACCTCCGATTTGCCAGCGTTAATTTCTAAACCCACCGTCTTGCCAATTGCCGATCGCTCTTGTTCTGGATGTCACTGATCCTGCATGTCAAGAGGGCAACATCATCCGCATAGTCCCGGTCTTCTAGTGGTCCCGCTGGGGTTCATGGAATGCCTGCTGCCCTGCCATCGGTCACCTGTCTCATAATCCAGTCTATTGTTAGGGAGAAGAGTATCGGTGAGAGGATACACCCTTGCCTCACTCCCGTACGAACCTCAAACTTCTCAGTAAGCACTACATTGTGAGGGACTTGGCATTCAAACTTCTCATAAAAGGCTTTTATGAGATTCACTATCTTTGATGGTATACCATAATGACGGAGGATTTTCCATAACACTGGTCGGTGAACGCTATCGAAGGCCTTCTGGAAGTCGATGTAGGCCACACATAGCTCTGCATTCCAATCATGTGTCTGCTCCAGGATCTGACGGAGGACAAAGAATCGGTCAATGCAAGATTTTCCTTTCCTGGTATGAGCATTCTACCACTGAACCACCGGCTTGCTCGTGTCGTAAAACGGATTCAACTGCATTGGAGACACGTCGGGGAATGGTGCGGCAGAACACTTTGCTCGTGTGTGATAGAAGCGTAATACATCGCCAATTGGTGCAGTAGCTCAAGTCACCTTTCTTGGGAAGTTTGATTATAATACCCGAACGCCAGGCGTCCGGTATCTGCTCAGCATCCCAGATGTTCTGGAATAGGTCTCGCAAAACTTTCAGCGTCTCTTCGGTTTCCACCTTGAGCAGTTCGGCATACACTCCATCGTCACCTGGTGCCTTCCCATTTTTCAACCTCTGGATAGCAAATTGCACCTCTTGGAGGCTGACCGAGTCAAAAGCACCATTAAAATCAAGAAAGATCGCTATAGTTGGCTGGCGATGTTTTAGGGCCCGCCGAATAGTGAATACATGATCGACACATCTTCTATCTGGAAAAAAGTCTGCTTGCTCTTCATGAATCTGTGATTCGCTGTGTAACGTAAGGTGGCGAAGACATACTGAAGCAAGAAGCTGGGTAATGACGGGTGTAAGGCTTATTCTCCTGTGATTGGAGCATGAAGTACACACTGATTTTTTTGGAAATAGGTATGATTATAGATTCTCCACAACACTGGGGAATAGTTTACGTGTCCCACCTGATTTCTACACTAGGTTCTAATTCGTCTGGTTCCCAACTTAGATTCATTGCTTGAGTTTGTAGTTGGACGATGTCCATTCGAACAAAGTTGCGGTACATCTTTACTTGGGGACTAGGATGCACTCAAGTCCAGTCAAGAAGAATTACAGCGTGGTCGCTCTTGCCTAGTGGCGAAAGGTATTTGATTCCATAAATATCTCTTTCATGAGACGATAGAACCAAATCTAAAGTTGACGGAGTATGTCCTGTCCTAAACCTTGTATGTTCCCTGACATGCTGATAAAAGGCCCCGACATGAAACCAGTCTAAATATTGCGACTCAACTGACTCTGGTGAAGAAATTTCAGTACGCCAATCAATGCCCGGGAGATTGAAGTCTCTGACAATTAGTAATGCGTTGCATTGCCCTTTTAGTACTTCCAATGTGTCCATCAGTAATTGGTCGTCTAATGATGAACCAGTCGGGATTCTATATACACATGCAAGTGCCAGTCTTCTCCTAGCGACACTAAGAAATACCGATGTTAGTTGGATTGAGTGAGAAGCAATCTTTATCAATGTCTCACTGTGGGGGAGATCTTCGATTATCATAATTGCCACTCCCACTCCCGTAGCACCAGTATCCGTATCCTGAGGATAGATGACATACTTAGTTGATACAAATGACGGAACATTATGGTTTGGTTTCAACCATGATTCGGAGATGGCAATTATGTCGATCTGGTTTTCCAGTGCAGCAAGCTGCAGCTCAACCCATTTATTACGTATACTGCAAGCATTTGTGTACAGTACACGGATATTTCTATTCTGCTCACATTTCAATCTAACTTTACTGGGGGTGGGAGCACCGTAGCTGATAACACGTTTTTTGAAACCGAAGTTGATAAGTGGCTAGACTGCCCTTGCGAACAAGCTTGCACCGGCCTAATGGCAGTTGTACTGAAAAGCGACTTTTCCATGCGCTCGTATTCTACTAGCGGGCCATTTTGGAGTACATCTTCAATGACAACTACAACAGATGACTTAAACATTTTATGGTGGCTAAGGTAGTTTTCAAGCCAGTCATGGGCGCTTTTGATCGCTTTCCATGAAAATGTGGTTGAGGCCCCGTATCCTGGACAACTTTGAAACGCCCATTTGTGTAGCGTTCAAGGTAAGCACTTTTTAAAAGAAGCGAATCCGTCCTGCTGGTTTATAAAATCTACCAAGATCGGACGAACGCTACTTACAGTTGGGTTCCACCGGCCTACACGATGGACCCTTTTTACCTGGCAGTTAATTAGCCCTGCTATGCGTAAAATGTCTTGAACCCTGGAACGGTCCATTAGGCGCCGGGATTTGCTTTCGCGAATCAGCGGCTCTTCCATATTTAGGATGAGCAGAGTACGAGATGGCCTCGTTTCCGTCACTTTATGGGGTGCAGCAAGCTTGCTAACTTACTCAGCCAAGGCATTTATTTGCCTTTCTAAAGCAACGTAGTTAGCTTGCTGTGATTTTACCGGACATTTATCGTTATCGACGGTTTTCTTTTTACGGTTCTTTTTACGCCCCTGTGTTGCTTTTCGATTCTTACAGATGGTACTGCGTACAGGGCCCGGTTTTGTTGATGGGGGTGTGTTTTTTTCTTACGACTTCGGCGTAGGACAACGGAGAATTCGTACTTTCTGCTAGAACATTGTTCAAACTACTGGCAGAGGTCCTCAGGAATAGTTCCCTCGCGTTTCGCTTACACTCCCCGCATACCCATTCCATGAAACTATTTTTACAATAAGTTTCATAATGCTTGGCAAGAATGCCAGAGCATTTTGGATGCGTCCATCTCTGGCACACATCACAAGCTATGCCTTTCACTACCTTCACTGAAATGCAGAGATATGAAACTTTAGGCATAGTTCGATTTTGTTTAAAAATTGAATAACAATAAATATATATAAATTTTCAAAAACGTAATAGAATATGTTGATTCTAGTTACGATGTGCATATAATGCGATAAATTGATTACCAGTTTACAGTAAAATCAGAGAACAGCGATTTGGAAATAGATTATGTGGAAGAGCGTGGGAAATACAACCAAGTTGAACGTACCACGCTCTTCCACATAATCTATTTCCAAATCGCTGTTCTCTGATTTTACTGTAAACTGGTAATCAATTTATCGCATTATATGCACATCGTAACTAGAATCAACATATTCTATTACGTTTTTGAAAATTTATATATATTTATTGTTATTCAATTTTTAAACAAAATCGAACTATGCCTAAAGTTTCATATCTCTGCATTTCAGTGAAGGTAGTGAAAGGCATAGCTTGTGATGTGTGCCAGAGATGGACGCATCCAAAATGCTCTGGCATTCTTGCCAAGCATTATGAAACTTATTGTAAAAATAGTTTCATGGAATGGGTATGCGGGGAGTGTAAGCGAAACGCGAGGGAAGTATTCCTGAGGACCTCTGCCAGTAGTTTGAACAATGTTCTAGCAGAAAGTACGAATTCTCCGTTGTCCTACGCCGAAGTCGTAAGAAAAAAACACACCCCCATCAACAAAACCGGGCCCTGTACGCAGTACCATCTGTAAGAATCGAAAAGCAACACAGGGGCGTAAAAAGAACCGTAAAAAGAAAACCGTCGATAACGATAAATGTCCGGTAAAATCACAGCAAGCCAACTACGTTGCTTTAGAACGGCAAATAAATGCCTTGGCTGAGCAAGTCAGCAAGCTTGCTACACCCCATAAAGTGGCTGAAACGAGGCCATCTCGTACTCTGCTCATCCTAAATATGGAAGAGCCGCTGATTCGTGAAAGCAAATCCCGGCGCCTAATGGACCGTTCCAGGGTTCAAGACATTTTACGCATAGCAGGGCTAATTAACTGCCAGGTAAAAAGGGTCCATCGTGTAGGCCGGTGGAACCCAACTGTAAGTAGCGTTTGTCCGATCTTGGTAGAATTTATAAACCAGCAGGACAGGGATTCGCTTCTTTTAAAAAGTGCTTACCTTGAACGCTACACAAATGGGCGTTTCAAAGTTGTCCAGGATACGGGGCCCCAACCACATTTTCATGGAAAGCGTTCAAAAGCGCCCATGACTGGCTTGAAAACTCCCATAAAAGGGATCAACCTTAGCCACCATAAAATGTGTAAGTCATCTGTTGTAGTTGTCATTGAAAATGTACTCCAAAATGGCCCGCCAGTAGAATACGAGCGCATGGAAAACTCGCTTTTCAGTAGACTTCTGATCGAGGAAAATCAATGTACAACTACCATTAGGCCGGTGCAAGCTCGTTCGCAAGAGCAGTCTAGCCACTTATCAATTTCGGTTTCAAAAAACGGGTTATCAGCTATGGTGCTCCCACCCCCAGTAAAGGTAGATTAAAATGTGAGCAGAAAAGAAATACCCGTGTTGTTGTTGGCCTCCTTCGGTCGATGTCGACCATGGATGTACATCACAATCGCGTGAATGTTCAAGTTTTGCAGCGTTTGGAATGACTAAACAGTCCGATTCGGGAGGAACAATTTCTCCAGCAGCGCTGGCAACGAAAGTCGGAACTCGGTTGTATTACGTCAGTTGCACGCCGGCGGCGTGATCTGCGTTCAGCAGCCAAGAGCTGTATCTGCTCCTCCCCATCTTGCAGATGACGCTTTACACAGTGCCTCCAATGTGAGCGGTTAAGAGCAAGTTCCTCCCAACTCGCAGGGTCAATGCCAACAGCTTTCATATCTCTTTTGCAAACGTCTTTGTACCGCAAGTGCGGTCTGCCCAATGGTCGACTTCCTAGTTGCAACTCACCATAGGGTAGATCTTTCGGAATACGACCGTTTTCTATTCTGTACACATGACCAAGCCACCGCAGGCGGCGCTGACGTAATAGGGTGAACATGCTCTGTAGACCAGCTTTTGAAAGCACTTCAGCGTTAGTCACTCTGTCCATCCACGATATATTCAAGATACGATGGATGCTTCGTAGATGGAAAGCATTCCGCTTCCGTTCGTGTCTCGC
>JACCGJ010009829.1:0-13242 GCA_013407085.1 Atriophallophorus winterbourni | reverse complement strand
ACGCGAATCAAGGAAATTCCCCAATATGGAGTTACGCGCAAAATCCCAGGTATTTCAGAACCAACGAAGATTTGTCAACAAAAGCGGTACTATATTGAGGCAATCAAAATAACGGAAAAACATACCTCAATTATTGGGTTAACCGGGTTAGATCCGGGTCAATATCAAAAACAGTATCGAGCACGTATCCCGTTACGCACACGAGTCCAAACCAAAAATAGCGCAGATAAAATGGAGTCAATTATTCAAAGAGAAAGAGTAAAACAAAAGTGCAGTAGGAAACAAGGAAAAATAGGAAAGTGTTTGGATTTCACAATTCACATGAAATATTACAAATAGATATTGGAAGGTGAAAGGATCCAACACCGCCCCCCAAAGCCACCTTGGCTTTCTAACTATTATCACCTTCCAAAAACCATACTCGGCGTATATCTCATTTAAGCTTTCCATCTGCAGTGCGATGCAATACTTTACGCAAATGTCCGTCTGCTTCCGATATGATAGCCCTTTTCCACGAACCGCGCGATGCATTCTCGTTCTGGCAGAGAACATAGTCACCGACAGCAAAACCACTCCTGTAATGCTGTTAGTTGAATCAGGACCATAAGAAGATAGACGCTTGGTACCGACAACAACCGGAGACAGGAGACCCGCTTTCTTCGAATTCGCCGGCGATGCTGAACACATTGCTTTCACACAGGAAACAGCAACATCATCGTCACTCGAATCAGAGTCCGAACTCGACGCGGCAGCACGCTTCGATCCAGCGGCACCAGTTAACGGAGAGTCCTTGGCTAACGGGGGCGTTGCTTTCGCGGACAACGCTGCAACCTTTGCATTTCCTGCAGCAACCACTGGAACATCATCGTCACTCGAATCAGAGCCCGAACTGGACGTGGCAGCACGCTTCGATCCAGCGGCACCAGTTAACGAAGAGCCTTCGGCTATCAGGGGCGTCGCTTCCGTGGACAACGCTGCAACCTTTGCATTTCCTGCAGCAACCACTGCAACATCATCGTCCCTGGAATCAAAACTCGACGTAGCATTACGTTTCGAACCGGAACAAAACAAACCAGCACTCTTACCAATCACGTTGGCTTTCGAAATTATATGTTCATCTTGTATGGACATGGACAGTGTACTGCGATCGCGATTCTCAGAAAATTCACTTTCAAACAATTTCAAGATATCCTCGTTTATGTCTCTTTGGGTGTTGAGACAATTTATCGACGCTCTATGCCCGACTGTCGACGTAGGACCAATAATTGTCCATCCCAATGGTGTCAAATGTGCGAATGGTTGTTTTGGCTTACCGAGCCGCTGCTGTAATACCCAGTGTACTTCTGGAACATTAACTCCCAATAAAATACGAACCGTTTTATCCGGAATGCGAGTTAACTTGACGTCTGATAAGTGACTCAATTGCGTCAATAATGATTCTTCGGGAATTGTCACCTTTTTAACGGGAAGAGAATCCATCACGTACGCTTGATCGACATCAACTTGGGTGCCATCATACAGAGATTGAATGACAAATGACGTGATGGCAGTTTTTTGCTTGCGTGTACCATGCACTGAGGTAACGTCAACATAGGCTGGCGCACCTGACAGCCCTAATTCCTCGGCTAAGTCAGCTGTCACCAATGTCGCATCCGACCCGTTATCCAGAAGTGCATTCGTAAGAACTACTCCGTTCGGACCTACTACCCTCACTGCAATGATGGACAAGAAACTGCTACATCTTTGAGTGCTTGTCGAATTAATCTTCATTGCGTATTCACGCTTAACGGTACGATGTAAGAGCAGGTGATGTTTACCCTTACAACCATCTTTCCCACATCCAGAAGCTTGCTTGCAGTCAGCTGCTATGTGGTTTGCTTGAAAGCAGTTGAAGCAGAGTTTAGACATCTTAAGTCTGTTAATCCTTTCAGCATAAGACAGACTGCCGAACGATGTACAATTTTGTAGCGCATGTGTCATGGAGCACTGTGGGCATCGCGATGACTCCGTTGTTGAAGTGACATTCAATCGAATTCTTCGAGTATTCGCATGTGTCAGTGAACCAGCCTTCGTTTCACGCCCACTAGCTAAAGCACCGAAACAGCTAGTAGCCATTGAGACTTGTCTCTCCAAGAAACGAACTAAGTCCCCAAAGGTGGGCTCTCCGTCAAATCGAATGATTTCATCAACGCACTCAGCCCACTTGTAACGCAAATGTTTGGGTAAGCGCTCGACAATTAACTTCAAATTTGTCGTATTGTTTAGTTCGCTCAAGCGATTCAACTGTCCAAGAGCAAGCTCGCAATTGCGCAGTCTGCGTGTCAGGTTGCGAAGCGAACCGATGTCATTCTGATTAATGATGTCGCCATTGAGAATCTCATTCAAAAATGACTGGACGATATCATGTGGGCGACCGAATTCCGTCTTAAGGATGCGTCGGGCTTGACAATATCCTTCACTATCTGGGAGGTAAACACAATGTTCAATAGCGTCCTTTGCAGAACCACTGCAGTAATGTAATAAATACATTAATTTGCGGTTATCATTAGAAACGCGGTCTTCGATGGTCATCTCAAAGGCTTTGACGAATTTGCAGAATTCCATCGGATTACCATCGAACTTATCTATGTCTATCCTAGGTAATCCATCTCCACGCATGTCACAATACCGCGTCGAACCAGATGCGTTCATCGGCATCTCACGTAACGCTGCGTTACTCAAAACAGGACATTCGTTCCCGGATTTAGATGAGTGCAATGGACTTGGAGCATGTTTACGCATTAGGATCGGGTCGATTTCATTATCGCCTTTGATATCATCGAAAGAATCGAAATCGTGCATCATATTCCGCTTCGCCTCTAGGCTGTGTCTACAAATATCCAGCTCCTTCAATTTAATGGCTATTTCATCCTCGTATATTTCTTTAGCCAATTTTCGACGGCGTTCCTTATGATCATCAAACGCTCTAGATTCAACACCTTTACCATCACCTAAGCTAGGAGGACGGTGCTGGACAGGTAAAGTTAAAATAGCAGAGTTTAAAGGCAAATTATTAAAATTATCGTTCGAGGAAGGTATACGTATGGGAGTATGCAGGGATTTATCAGGAGAATTATTAAACATAGTAGAAAGTTCAAAAACGGGATCGGGGTTTAAAATAACGTCATCGAATTCGTTAGACGACTTGCCAGTCCTCGTTCTAGGCATATTTGAAGATGATATTCTCCGTCGTGTGAACCAAATGTAGAGCCAAAAATCCAGCGATGATCGAAGGATTGTCCACGCAATAAAGGTAATTGAGTACTGTTGATTCTTATTGAGAATCAAGGAATTCCCCAATATGGAGTTACGCGCAAAATCCCAGGTATTTCAGAACCAACGAGGATTTGTCAACAAAAGCGGTACTCAATTATTGGGTTAACCGGGTTAGATCCGGGTCAATATCAAAAACAGTATCGAGCACGTATCACGTTACGCACACGAGTCCAAACCAAAAATAGCGCGGTCAAAATGGAGTCAATTATTCAAAGAGAAAGAGTAAAACAAAAGTGCAGTAGGAAACAAGAAAAATAGGAGTGTTTGGATTTCACAATTCACATGAAATATTACAAATAGATATTGGAAGGTGAAAGGATTCAAACATATCGAAGACTCGATATGCTTTGCTGGTCACGCGAGAACTGCTTGGTATTTACTGACGGAACTTCAAACAATTCTTTTTCGGTATCACGGACTCCCAGAAAATAGAGGCTATTCGCTGAAGTTGCAGAAGCGCCGAACTGGACACCTGAAGCCATCGTTTACTCTGTCGATCGATGTGGTCAATATTTGTAATGCACTCTCCATGATTGCCATCGGGCCAGTTCACCGAAGAGCAGTTTAAACGCATATTGGACGGTGAACTTCCCGCTATCCTGCGCGATTCGCCTACTCTTTCAGCTCAGTAACTCCTCGTGAGGAATCTACGCTGAGATAGCAGAGACCCGGGAGGTGAAGCGGCTTTCACGGACTGTAGTCCTCCTGCCGTCTATTCAGAAGAAGAAGAAGAAGTAGCTTGGTCAGTGGTCCCGTCTACCTCCAACCAGCATATCACTCCATTGAGACCACAGAAGGCGAAACCATCGCCATCCTCCTGTCCTCCAAAGGCTCCCCGAAAGCAAGTTAAAGCTAATCAAGGTGTTCACACTAGCCCGACTAAGGATGTTCGCGCTCTTGCCCGGGAAGTCCACAATTTAAGAAAATTTGTTGGTGAACTGCAAGCCAGAAACCAAGGTAGCTCAACACGGGCCAAAAATTACCTAGTCTTGACACAGGTTGAGCCTTTCATCCGAGAATCAAAGGCTCGTAAGGAAAGTGATCGGAGAAATGTTATCAATCTATTCCGTGCATCAGGCATGCGACCGACTACTCCGCTGAAGCGTGATCACTGGGTCAGTAAATGGATGGTTGGCTCTAACGGCGCATCTACCAGATCGCCGCGGTCAATTGTAGTCGAATTCACAAAGCAATGCGAGCGCAACTACTTCCTTTCGAAAGCAAAGAAACTTAACCGCGATGATGGCAAATGCATCGTGCAACCTGAGACCCCGCCACACATAAAATATCTAGCCCAATTAGAGCTAGAAAGTCGAAGTTAGCTATCAATCGTAGCTCACCATATTCGCTCCCGAGGCGAAACTTAGTAAATGACAACAGTGTGACGATGACGCTAACACAGGAGAATTATACTCCAACATTGAAGAGCGCCACTGTCGTGCTACGTCCTTTAGAGGATGAATCGTCGTTGAGTTGTAGTGACACAGACCAGGAAGCTGAAACTGGATGCCAGGAGTTGTCATCCGTTTCAAAAACGACTGCTCTATCTCTTGATGAAATTCAGCCTTCAAAAAACGCGAAGCAGCCTCGGGTGTTCGGCCTGAGGACAAAGAGCTCTTAGGTAGCCCTAACACCAGGAGTCTGGCCCCATATGATCGCGCTCTTCTGTTTTATACAAACGCTTGTAGCATTAGAAATAAATGGGCTGAACTCCTCTGTAGAGTTGACGTCACCCACTACAAAATTGTGGGTGTCACAGATTCATGGTTGTCTCATGATGACCGCATACCAGCTTCAATCGCGGATAGGTTTAGCGCCGTCAGAAGCGATCGAACTCTGGGTAACCTAGCAGGAGGAGCGTTACTCCTCATTGATAACGCTATTCCCTTCGAGAAAAGTATTTCTCTTTCTATAACGAACGTGCAGATAATATCTGCTTTGCTCATGCATGGATGTACGCGTATAGTGGTAAGCTGCGTCTAACGTAGATCGAGCACTAGTTTGGAAGAAGATGCTCTTTTTCAAATTAAGCTTTCGACTCTTTTAGCCGTAGCACCACGTGTTGTAATCTTCGGCGATTTTAATCTACTCGAAATAAACTGGGAGTAACAAAACTCGCATGCCCTAGGAAACTCGAACGATTTTCTGGACTGACTACACTCCCATGCACTTTACCATCACGTAAACGAACCAACTAGATTCCGAGAGGGTCAGCCTTTGTCTAATCTTGACCCAATTATTTCAACTTCTGGAAGCGGTATACAAAATTTGGTCTCCCTACCACCACTAGGAAAGAGTGACCATGTAGTGTTAGCCTGCGAGTTACTCTGGTCATTTGGTAAACCCCCCACTTAAGGTTTCTTGATGCTTCCATAGGATCGACCCTGGCGCCATATTGCAGGCAGCAGCGCTACTCCAATGAATGAATGAAAGCACAAGCCTGGAACAGGCAAAGTGCCGCACAGTCAGAGACTGCACGTGGGCTAAGATACTGTTAGGTTGCCCAGGCCTAGACACATGAGGGGGGCAAAACATTGGCCATGTGGATGGGATGTCTGGGCAGATCAAGAAAAATATCCTTCAACTTCATGACCGATTTGCTCCTCTCGTACCCGTTCGCAAAAATGGTAAACCTCAATGGTGGTCAGCCTCAGTCTCCCGTAGCGTACGTCACCGCGACGCAAAATCGAGGCGTTACAAGCTTACTCCCTCATGTGGGACTTGGGCCAGTTACAAGGAAGCGCGAAATATTGCTGTTTCCAAAATACATACTGTAAAGTTCTCTTTCGAAATGAGACTCGCTCAAGAGGCCAATAGTCATCCGAAACGGTACTACAGCTACTTTCTATCTAAAGGCACAACACGAAGAGGTGTAGGTAACTTGAGAAGTGACGTTGGCCCTGCCGTCATTGCAAGCACTGAAAATGCTCAGTTGTTTTCCTTGCATTTTCAAAGCCTGCAACACCGAGATGATAACTCGAACGCCTCCTCGCGCATCACTTCAGTGTCACTAATGACCGTCCCTTCTACACTGACCTTACATTCGGGGTACCACAATGTCGAGCCATATTGCCCAGCCTAGCATATACCAATTCGGCAGGGCTCGATATCATCCGTTCACGAATGTCCTCTGCTGCTCCTACATTGGCTGCGCTCGATCACAGGAACTTTTAGCCTCATCGGTCAGTCACGGGTATCCCTTCCTTGGTACTGGAGAACAACGTTGTTTTTAAAAGTGCCTATCCTAAGGAGAATTCTCGGCGATCAAAAATTAACCCCCCGTTGGCTTCACTAGTGTTACATGTAAGGTTATGGAATAGATTGATCCGAGTAAAAATTTGTGGATAACCTACCACAACACTCTCTTGACTGGCCGCAAACCGGCTTCTAAACGTTAAGTCATGTCTGACTAACTCGGTTGATCTTTCTAGATCGAGGTCACTTAGAGGCGGATGATGGTATAGCTGTAGAAGTCTTCTATTTGACATTAGTAAGGCTTTTGATACTTTAATTAACTTTTACTTTTGTGCGGCTAGCTCCACTGGTGGATTAGCCAGGCGTCTGATGTCTCGGATCGCACCAGCCACGCACGTAGGATTTACCTCGATGTTACTAAGGCATTCGACCTGTAGTGGGCGCGGCAAAGACTTCAGCGATGACACGTTCTTTGGACAAAATACTTGCGCATAAAATGATATTAGGGCATCAGCTGTATCCTTGACATTATCAGTCAGTCCGTTCTCTGTCTGGATAGGAAATACACCTGGTTTACCCTTGGTCGCGGTGTTTACGATGGTGTACAGCAACTTAGGATATCGTTCCGTTTGGTCGATCAGCTTCCAACGGTGATATTGCTTGTCTTCTCGAATTAAGGACGTCACTTTGTTACGAAAACTACGAAAGTGTTCCCAGGATGCGTCTGTATGTGTTATTTTGTGTGCAGCCTATGCGGAATTTCGCATGGCTATCCACTTCCGAGTGCGGCTTCGGAGTTTGAAGCAAAATGTTCTCGATTTGCTTTGGGGAACACAGGTAGAATTTTCGTCTAGTTTTGTTCCGATATAACTTAACAGACTAGAACAATGAGTTTCTGCATTCGTAAGATTTTTTTCAGAAATGGGGCGTTTTCAAACACCCATGCTATTGATATCACAACATTGGCGATCTGAATAGTAGTGTGCAATACTTGAAACTAGTGTAGTTGATCATAGATCTTATGCTGAATGTGATTACGTGGAACAGCTTATTTTCTATCGTTGCTCATTTTACGAACTTGCATGACTTTGAAACGAAGTTAGAAGAAATGTTTTGTTGAATTATTCGTTTCCCAAAAATTTATATGCTGCTAAATCTAATTCAATAAGTTGTTTATACACTTACATTTCAGTTTTTACCATCCTCTGGTTGTTCAAGCCAACCTAATTAAACGGTGGCTGACAAGGTATAATGGTTGAACTTTTATGGTTCGATACTTGTGATATACACTAGCATTTTCTGGTCAAATTTTGTGTGTTCATCTGCTGATAATTATACACGGTTGCTTAGCCTTATCTCTGGATGTAAGCAGTTCCTCGAGCAATTCACAATTTACTGTATTTTCAAACTATATTTTCAAACATGGCCCATTCTGAGATTATGATTAACGAATCACGAAAATACGATAAGAGACAGTATTCAATCTATGCTGGTGGTCTATCCAAACCTTGCGTACCAACCTGAAACACTTTAATGGCCTTTCAGAAAGCCATTGGCAAACGTCCATAGGAGATGTATTTAGCGACCATATCTGGCTTCCGATGAGTGAAGTTGCAAATAAAAACGAGAAAGTTAATGTGAAAACCACACCGTTAACGTTTGTTAATGAGAGCATATTTTATACACAGCATATTGTCTTGAACAAGTAACAACCCGTTTTACCTAATACCTATCGTTGCGCTCAACTTTCCTATTCCGGTCTATAAAACGTTGAGGACTCTTTGCAAATGTTTTCTCGGAAAAATCAAAAACAATCGTTTTCGGTGTGTTAAACAACTAGTAGAATAACCAAAGTAACATGTTGCTAAACTTCCCTGAGAATGACAAACCACAAAAGGTTTCTGGTTGTTTGTTATCATCAGGTGGATACAGTAAGTTTACTTGCAGTGATCATTATAACAGTTTAATAGTTGATAAACAAAGTTTTGACAGCAAAGCTCCGTTTAATATGGTTTGTAGAATGAATCACAACGTTCAAACACAGAATCATCAAATGATTACTGATCTAGCGCTCAAGGCGCTCTTGGATGACCAAAGTAAAATTTCGCTCACTTTCCCGGCACTTAAAGACCACAATCTATTTCTGTCCGTTTGCCTTTTTCGGGTGGAGACAGAAAGTTTGGTTTCAGCGAGCCTTGAAACAGTTTAAATACAAATGAACAAAGTCTTACTACGAAGCCAAGAAAATGGTAAAAAAACTTAGAATTTGAAGCCACTGTTTAATAGTTGTAAAATTCAAACTAGGTGAAAGATTATGCTCCTTATCTTGTAATATATTCTGAGAATGTACATATAATTAGATGTTGTATCCTATAGATAATTCAGCTGTGGGTTAGTATACGCCAAAATTAAAAATTTACTGGTGTCAATTAACGGTATACAACTGAACTCACAGAAGGTTTTTTTGACAAATGAAACTCTTAAATCCAAGTAAGGAAATTGACTTGATTTCTCTTTATCCTACGATTTTCAAATGCATCGTATTTTCACTTGTAATATCTAATCGTAAATGAGCATCCCTTATTCAATGAAACTTATCTTATTGTCGCCACCTGATGACGGCAAGCAGCCAAAAACTGTAGTTTTTTGTACAAATATGTAGATGTTAGCATTCTTATACAGTAAACCTGGTTGTGTATTAATGTTGTGTATTAATGTTAATGTATTATTATTAAAGTATTGATGTTGTGTATTAACGTCTGTACATTAACGAATATCGCTGACGTAAATAATCGTCTCAGAAATATATATTCAATAGAGAAAATTATGTTTCAATTTTCATTTAAAAAAATACAGAATAAAGTTTTGTGATTACTTGATATACCCATGTAATGCTATCGCAAGTTTTGAACCAGTGTTTTATTCGAAATCACGCTGTAAGAAGCATGTACATGAGGAGTTGTTGTGATGAAAAAACTTATCGATTTTACGAAGCATACATCACTTGATCACGCGCACTTCTATCTGCACGTGACGAATCGATAAACAATCTATGACGTGAAGCTTCTTCGCACTAATTTTAACAATCACTCATTTCGAAGTCACGAAACAGGTAATACGTTATACACTACGTAAATAAATCGTATCAACCTTCTTGCAGTCATTCATTATGTTCTCTGCTATTTATCAGTTCCACAGCCATTGGTGCTCTGTTATATTCGTAACGTTACACTTCAGAACTAATCTACTATAGTTTTTCCCGAAGTTTCTTTAACATCTGACCGGATGTACACTTTATAACTAATCTACTACCATTTTTTGCGTGGTTATTTTAAAAGTTTATTACAATGTTACTTGACATCTATTCACCATCCAACCACATGTAAACTTGTGTAGGTGTTGTAACGCCTAGATTTTCTATACACATATCTTCTACGAATAAATCTTTTAACATAGGCCAATAACAGCTCACATTTTCGGTTTTTCACTGGTCCATAAATCATATAAATTCTATTTTTGCTTCCTTGCAGTATTTTACAATATGCTTCATGGTTTCACAGCTGTCCTCTGAGGTTTCACTAATTTCTAATTCTTACGTCAATGCATGTCGCATGTTAAAGCCTCGAACAATGATATCTGTTGCGACAATATAATCAACTAACAATAGTGAAGTAACATGATTCGAATTTTCATGCTCAGGAAAACGAAATTCCATCCCAGATAAACAACAAAGAAAATTGATATTTATCAGAATACATTTAATATCCTTCATCACATTATTCATGTGCACCTGGAACAAAATGATCCAAGCTCCGAGCACTGTGGAACTACAATATTAAAGTCTATTCTTCTGGAGTGTATACTGCCAACGAATACTTGGATGTTTTATCAGTAAGACCGTCCTTTATCCAATTCAGTAACAATAGCGTTATTCAATATGATACGCGCTATTTGTTTGAAATGTCTTGATGAACTCTATCAAATGCTTTGGAAATACCAATATAGAAAAAACGTACACCATCACAGGTTTAAAGCGCCTTAGTCTAATCCTCGGACATAGCATAAGGTTTAGATGAACTTCAACCGTAGTTCACTCCGCTAGCTTGCGCGACTTTAAAACAAAATTAGACGGTTTTATTACAATTACTCGTTTCCCAAACACTCGTATACTGCTTAATACAATACCTTATCTCGTTTTGTACATTTTAGTTTTAATTTTTAGCCTCCTAAGGTCCTTGTTAAGCTTTTAGGGCCATTATATCTTGGCTGAACCAGTGCTGTTCATCTGATAAGATGTCTGAGGACTTCATCGAATGGACTCATATGCATGCCATGAGTCAACATGTCAATGAGCCCACAAGATTCCGCCAGGGCTGCTTACCTTCGATCCTGGATCTCGTTATCTCTTCAAGCGAAGAAATGGTTCGCCAGGTAGATTATCTCTCTCCATTAGGAAAAAGTGATCACGTTGTGATCAGATTCCAACTAAGACTCAAGTATGAGAAACCTCCTCCTAAACTGAGGCGCAATTTCTATCGCGTAGACTGGGAAGTCGTCTCAGAGGAAGCTAAAAAGATGTTGTCTCAATATGTAGGTGATGATATAGCAACAAACTGGCAACTTATACACCACTGCCTGTCTACCCTGCAAGATAGGTTCGCACCGTTGGTGCACGTCAAGCAACGCAACAAGCCACAGTGGTGGACACCTGCGATGCGACGAGTGATTAGAATGAGTGACCGTGCCTGGAAAACTTACAAAGCTTCTCAGACACAACGGTCCTGGACAAAGTATAAAATGGTCAGAAATAAGGCTGTGGGAATGCAACGCAAAGCAAAACGTGACTTTGAATAACGGTTGGCACGCAATATAAAGCAGTGCCCAAAGCGTTACTATAGTTATGCCCAATCCAAAGGCAAAACGCGCGATTATATTGGCAGCCTTCAGCAGGAAAACGGAACTCAAATAGTTTCAGATTCACAGAAAGCTTCGGCTTTTCTCCAACATTTCCAGTCTGTTCAGAGGCTTGATCGCCAAATAGATCCGCCTAACATGCCAGTCATCAAAAGGCCTGATATCGTTACTCCACTTGAGGAGTTATTCTTCACTGATGATGAGGTTAAACTTGCTCTTGCAGCAACTAACCCCCATAAATCTGCCGGCCCAGACGACATTTATCCTCAAATTATAAAGAACCTGGCGCCAATATTAGCAGCTCCTGTGGGTCGTATGTTTAACGCTTCCTTGCAACATGGATATATTCCGAGTATTTGGAAGTTGGCTAATGTGATCCCGATACATAAAGGTGGCAGTCGATCCTCAGTTTGTAAGTACAGACCTGTAAGTTTTACTAGCATCCTATGTAAAATCCTGGAGAAACTTATTAGGGATAGGATCTGTCGCCATCTAGTTGATTACTCGTTGCTGAACTCTGCTCAGCACGGCTTCCTTAAAGGGAAGTCGTGCCTAACAAACCTCTTATGTTTTCTTAACGAGGTTACCATGAGGTTAGATAAAGGCCAACAAGTTGAAGTTTTTTACTTGGACTTTTGCAAGGCCTTTGATTCAGTAAACCACAGATTGCTTGCAGATAAACTTGGTTATATGGGTATCGATGGTCTTCTGAAGAAATGGATAATAGGATTCTAAAGCAATAGATTCTTTCGTGTCAGGATAGGAAATATGTATTCGTCGAAAGTAAAAGTTGTTAGTGGAGTCCCACAGGGTTCCGTACTCGGACCGCTACTTTTCCTCATTTTCATCGATGACTTGGCAGCGTCGCTTAAGTGTCCCTGCTATATTTTTGCAGATGATGTCAAGATTATCGGATCACTGGATGAACAGGATCTTCTTGAGGATATAGAAAAAGTCATCAAGTGGTCTGCTACATGGGATCTACAAGTTAACTTCACTAAAAGCTATCTTTTGTCTAAAGTCATTAGGAAGCTAGAGGTGGCTGGTCCAGATGGTATACTGGAGATAAATGGGGTGCCGAAAGTTCGTGACTTAGGTATAGAAGTTTCAGGGGACTTTAAATGGGCTGATCAATGCGCAGCCGCTGCACAACGCGCTAGGAGAGAGCTTTTCCGCCTTCGTTCAGTTTTATCCTGCAGGTCCCCAGAGGTTTTCATACCATTATACAAAGCGGTCGTCAGACCACATCTCGAGTATTGCGTTCAAGCATGGTCACCTTATTTGGAAAAGGATATTGCCAAGCTGGAAGGTGTTCAACGTTTAGCTACTCGTATGATTGTAGGGCAATCGGGTAGGTCGTATCAGGAACGATTGCTGAGTCTAGAGCTCTCCTCACTAAAAAGGAGGAGGCTACGTGGGGACCTGATTGAAACCTTCAAAATCATGTCAGGTTTCAGTACTATTCATTCCAGTGAATTGTACGCTCTAGCGCCAAGTGTGGGTACTCGAGGCCACCCATTAAAACTGGCCAAGCGACATGTCAGGTCAAATGTTCGTAAGTTCTTCTTTAGTGAGAGGGTAGTAAATTACTGGAATCGACTTACTAAAGAAGTTGTTTGTTCTACTTCGGTAGGAGGTTTCAAAAATAGACTTGACTCTGTGTGGTCTTCATTATTTCCTGATTTTTATCCTTAAGGGAATAGTTGGTATGATCCTCATGTTGTCTTTGGAACGCACTAATGTTTCTTCTCACCTTTTGGTGAGGGGAGTTTTTCTGTGGCATTCCAGATTACTCTCATACCAGAAGATATTTGTGAA
>JACCGJ010009826.1:0-18274 GCA_013407085.1 Atriophallophorus winterbourni | reverse complement strand
TCACCAGTGGGCTTCGTCGATACTTTTCGCTGATGCGACGTGGAGCGGCCTCGACCACCGTCAGTGGTCCTGTGGCTGGCGTGGAGCGGACGTTGTCCACCTTGATGGAGTTGAGACGGAGTTCTAGAATATTCGATCGATCGTCTTCAAGGTGAGCACATTTTTGTACGCCTCCTGAGAAATTGAAGTATTCATTTGTGTTTTATTCAGTGTAACTAAGATACTTTTACTTTTGTGCGACTATCTCTTTCTGGAGGGTGAGTCGGCTTGGGAATTTGGGTACAAAGTGACGTCCCCAGCACGACTCGGCGTTTGTTCGAGTCAGCTTCTCTAGCCTATACACAACCAATTGCAAGGCAGCAGGAAGTAGCCAGAAAGAGGTGGTGTGCACCAACTAATCGTCTACGAGACTCTGCTCCAGATTTTTCCTGAGGGTTTTCTCCCGAAGAATTTACTGCAATTGGGTATCCCGCAAGTGAGTGGAGGTATAAAATCAGGGGTTTCCTTTCGTTAGATGAAATGCCCTTCCAGGCTAACGAGCTCCATCTGCCCGAAGCAAACTGGTTTTCAGGCACCAGTCACTCGCTCTCGCCCATTCTCATGTTATTAGAAGCAGTTTCACCGGGCTCGGGGAGCCACTCGTGCAGGTTAGAAGCTGGACTTGGTTGTAAGAGGTTATTTGAGACGCGAGCCATATAGGAGCATTTTATAAACAGTGGGAGCTTATCCTCAGTGCCACCCCCGCTATAAGACTATGCTTTATGTTGGTCCCGTTTTGGAGGGGTCACCCCTACATCAGAGTTTGCGTTTTCTTGCTATTTTCCATGTTCAGGCGAAGACTGTGCGAGGCGGTTCAGCGTATTTTGAAACAGTGGGAAAGTGGTAATCAAAGCTAAACTTAAAAGCCATTTTTGAATGAGGTTGCTAAAAAAAGCCATAAAGTGCATGAGTACGTTTTCAAAGACTGAACACCAACTTCTTTCAGCCAAACTGTTAGAAGGATTATCTGATCGACCAAACTCGCAACGGAGAGAAATTCTTGTTGGGTCAGCCATGTTATACCTTGGCAACAAACCCCATCTTCACTGAATTCAAATTGTCTGACTCGCACATGACAACCAACTTCCGTCGTTTCCACTATGCACATTCCCATGATGATGGTGTACCGTCACACGTTCACTCTGTTGTTGCCATATAAATACAAACCATGTCCACGGTCGAAAGCGCTTGAACATTGGACTCCCGATCAACGTTCCATTCCAGTCTTGTTCTGTTTTCCTGGCTTTTTGGTTAAGAACAACGCATAGATTGAGAGAACTCAACGACTGTCTCTGCTGCATTATCGACGATACATCGTACGTTGGTTCGAATCCGGTGCACTTCCAGAGAACCTGTACTCAAGTGCTCAGAGCTTTCACATTGGATTCCAGCTGTCCAGTTTCATATTAAACTCCAATAAAGGAAACAGTAAGCCTTCGCAATCGTATACAGTCTTACCCCTATCTCCAGTAATACGTAAACCAATGTTATTGTCTTCAGCCTCTGAGCGGAAATCGTTTGAGAACCCAAATATTTATGCATGTTGTGGAGAATACGTTGTTTGTGTTTGTGTCTACTCATTATAAAGTTGATCATAACTCGAGTTTCACTCTTATTTGAGCTCATCAAAAGTGCGTATTTTCCGCTTCCGGTGGGACTCGAACTCCCCTATCATTCAATTTATAGTCTATATCGAATGATTTTGTACCTCATGTTTCAGGAATTTTTTGTTGACTCAATTCCCGAAATTTGTAACCGTAGATTAAATTTGAACACCACTGGTATGAGATGACTTGTTCCCCGCAGTTAAATGAACCTGGTTTATTTTCAAACGTAATAATCGATTATTATCGATTGACAAGCTCAAATTTGCCAGCTGTTTAACATTCGTCGTACAGATTCTCAAGTCGACGAAGCCATCGCCATTCGAGCATGACAAGCACTTTGGGTCATTCGATTCTTCAATCCCCGACGTTAAAATCGTCTGACCCCTCGTTGACGGCTGAGCAACAGATGGACTCAACGCCAGTGGGTGCTGTGACCGGGGCTCCTGGTAAATCTTACGCTCAAGTGCCTCCTGGTTCCCGAGCCACGGGAACTGCTTTCGGTCGGTCAGAGTCTTCGCGGCAAAATACCACAAGAGGGCGGAAAATGATCTCCCCCGAAACGTCTGCAAACAAGTCGCAACAGCCAGATGTAAGTCACATGGTTTGTGTGAAAATCAATATATCGATCAAATGAGGGATTCAAATATAATATGCGACTGGTTTGAACTTGAGTTTATTTGGCCGGTGAAAATATGGGAAACGAGAAAAACGGTGCTAAGTTTTAAAGTGGGTGAACTCATCTTGCCACGGGGAAATTTGGTGAGCAGTTACTCTGAGCTATTTAATCATAAGTTTGAGAGTATCCACATATTGATTTGCACAATTAAACTGTGCTGACGTATTGTTCCCTTACCTTGCATCTCAGATACATAAGCGAGTTCTAACCCTGTCTGGAGTCACTCTTCTTAGTAATTATTATAGGATTAAAATGGGTAAGGCTTGAAACAGTGAGTGCTGAATTGTTGGCTTCATTTTTTTACGATATTAACCACAGACGAACATTACAATCGCACAAAGATCTTGTATGATTCGCGGCGTTTTGCTCGATAAAAAACAGTCCGATTCGTGAGGAACAATCTCTCCCCACAGCGATAAGAAAATTCTCAGCTGATAGTCTTCCATTTTCGTTTAACAGTTGAGAGCGCCATATGTTCTTACCCAGTTCTGAGATGACACTTTATAGAGGGCCACCAATGAGAGTGCTCAGGAGTTAGTCTTTCACAACTTGCAGGGTGAATGTCAGCATCTTTCACATTGTTAGGAGGGCACAAGCCTGAGTGCATGTTCGACGAAAGTTCGCAACGGAGAGAAATTCTTGTTGGGTGAGCCATGTTGTACCTCGGCAACAAACGCCATGTTCATTGAATTCAAATTCAAATTGTCTGACTTGCCCACGGCAACCAACATCCGCCGTTTCCAGTATGCACCTTCACACTCTGTTGTTGCCATATAAATACAAACCATGTCGAAACGCACACACTGGGCGCTTGGACCTTGGACTCCCGATCAACGTTCCATTCCGGTCTTGTTCTGTTTTCTTGGCTGTTGGATAAGAACAACTCCCAGATTGATAGAACGCAACGACATTCTGCTGCAACATCAACGACACATCTATCATGACAAATCGTACGAATCTGTAGTATACCAAAAGGTCGACCTCCTGGATTCGACAATCCATTGAGTAGACTTTGTCGAATACAACCATGTTCTATTCTGTGCACATGACCAAGCCAGCGTAGACGGTGAACATGTATTGTAGACCAGCTTTAGAAAGCGATTCAGCATTGTTTACGTTGTCCAGTCACGATATGTTTAAGATACGACTGATGCTACTTAAATAGAAAGCTTTCAGCTTTTGTTCGTATCTTGCGTGGATGGTTCGGTTTCGCTGTAAAGTATTTCGTAGATGGAAGCCACTAAGATTTAAATATATCTTGGAATGTATTCCATAAAACAGACCAAAGTTTTCAAATGTAGAATCACAGAGTAATTCTGGTCCATGAGATGCTTGCTAACAAAAGCATGGTAATCTTGACACGAGAATTAGCATTGCGTTTGTGATATATATAAGTCGATACTTTTCAGAATGTTTTCAAATCGATCAATAATTTAAAACATTATTTATAGTTTAAACCTACCAGTGTGATTTGGGCTGTTCTATTGGTTGAAATCTGTGTTCAATTTTCCACCAATCAGCGGTCAAAGCTGTTTTATTGGTTAGGATCAGTGTTTAATAACAGACGCTCATATCCACCGTCATTACAATTTAAGATCAGCTTCGGGTTGGTTGCTCTTATTATCTGGCGACAAGAATATTTGGTTCAATAGAGCACAAATAATAGTAAAGCAGTTATCAAAGTCTCTGTTATATCCTATGCTAATTTTGAGATCGTACGACGAACCAAGCTTCATATATACTTGATCCCGATGTTTACCTATGTTAATGCTCTCTCTCCCCAAATACCTGTTACCCAAATATTGATATTTCCAAACGAATAATCATTTCCTTGATCACGAAATTTTTTTAAATAGAATCCCATTCAAATTTCAAAATGCAGCATAACTCGAATCGTATCCCTACTGTACAGCGACCGGAGCGCCCCACGCGTTTCAGGTCCTTGAAATCTGGGAGCCCTTTGATGGGAACAGCGATGCGAGAAAGTCAGAAGCGATCTAAAGGAGGATCACTAACTCGCGGCGACAATGTAAGCTGTGATTTTCGAAAATCCTCTGATTGAACATAATTAAATGTTTTCTTATTACTCACAAGTAGTTCATATTTGAAATATATTCCATTTCGCTCCAACAACGTTGAGTAAGCCTGCTTGGTCTTGTATAGAAAATGGAAACGACTTTGTTTTAAAAGGTCAAATTCATAGTCAATTGATATAAGAGAATCGCCTTATACGCTGGTACACAAGGTGTTCAAATACGTTAGCAATCGATATATCTTGACAGTGACTCATCGAGATCAGATGAAGTAGCACTTGGCCTCGAACTTTGAACATATTTCGGTGATGATTTTAAAAATAAGTTCCTATACATTCCTCTAGAGTGCTTTTTATATTAACTATTCTTCCAGCTGGTTCTAACCCGGTTTTTCCTGTACAATTTAAGTCTTCCGTGCCGGACACATTAACAATTACAACCGTGAAAACAGAAACATAATCCTAAAAGATTGGAAAGTGTGGGACGTAAATAGCTACGGATTCTATAGAAGAGTAAGCACAAACAAATTGGGATGAGGCGCCTACACCTCGAACGGAACAGGCATTCAATCAAGTTTCGTGAACGAGTAGAGCGACATCAGCATGACAGCTTCCTTGCGGCTTTCACTGTCATGCATCATAACAAGCTTTTCGCGTCACTCCGCTTGACAGCATACAAGCTTAAGCAAACACTCCGAGAAGATGCTCAGTGCAAGACCGCCACTGGACACGGTTTCGGGACAAATTCTGAAGCGTAACTAACTATTGCGATATCTGATCGCGGGGACACCAGCCTAGAAGACTTTCGAAAGGTTACTAATAAGGTTTTTAAGCTGCTCATGCCAGGTGATCCACGCTAATAAGAATATGGCGTCGCAAAAATAATTCGATTCGAAATTCGGTGGTCCTGCATCCTCAAACGATATGCTCATCAACCGAACTTATTGTTTATTGTTTTCAACCTAGTAGGATAGAATCCTACCTTCGAGTCTAACACAATAGTCATATGAAATGGCTCTGATTTATTCGTTCATCTCGAGTTGGATACCGATGCAAAATACAGTAGCCATAATTCAATCTAATTAGTGCGAGCGGATGTCGTTTGGTCTGATCAGTCAAAGGCAAATTGAGTTGCATTGTCTAACGTCTGTTATGTCCTCTGCACAGTCTTCTAGCCACTCGTGTCATCCCTATGTGTTTGACACCCACTTGATAATTATGTCCTTTATTTATCCCTGAGGTCAAAGAGTGTCCCACGCTTATTACGCTCTCCCACTACACGAGAGAATGCGAATTGGTCATACGCACGTTTCTTACAAATTACACGACAATCTTATAGGAGCAAAACAAACCATCACAATACCGACCCAAAACATGTTTGTCTCGATGGTCACATCGATCTGAGCTGTCAATCGATACGGTGCCCACAAGCGCTTACTACGCAGGGCTCGTTTGCAAGTTTGACGTATCGTTTGCATCGTACGATAGTGGCTGATGTTGTTCGTTATGCTTTGTGACTACTAATCAGTATCAAGTCCTTTGAAATATTCACAAAGTTGATCACAACGGTCCACATTGGAAGCACTGGACTCCAGTTGCGCTCTTATTTGAGCTTATCAGCAGTGGATATCCTGTCTCGGGTCGGACTCGAACTCAGGACCTTCACTATTGTAGTCTCATGCCTTACGGCCTGAGATACCGACTGATCGCGATTTAGCCTTCATGAAAGTTTCTCCAGACTGGCACATTCGAGTAGCGTCATATGCCCGACCAGTGGAGAAGGAGCCAGCAACATCTGTTGTGGTCTTTAAACCGATCTGATCTCCTTTTCAGTGCTTCCCATCAGATACAGAGTAAGCTAACACCGATTAAATCTGACTCGAGTCCAGTGCTTTCAATGTTGACGGTTGTGATAAACTTTGGGAATATTTCATAGGACTTGATACTCACGAGTAGTCGCAAAACATGATGTTGTCCGTCTAGGACCATGCTGTCGCGTGAACATTTCTAAAGCGGAACCCGAATTTTTGTGTGTGTGTTTGCGATAGCCGTCGCTGATCGCTTCCCATTTTAATGATGTGCAGGAGGATTGTGTTGTGATTAGCATCCAGGAGCTCTTGATAGCACTAACACAGTGTACATCTTCACACTGTTGTGATGTACGCCAGGGCAGTTCAATATGGAGAACTAGCTGTTACCCATGCAGCAAGTGCTCCTTCTCCACGGCACCACTGATACCAAAGGAACAGCAAGGCTGATGCGTTTGGAAAACGATGCCGTTGCAGGAGCTGGCAGGACGAAGTTGAATACAACTTCAAACTGCCTAACGGGACTCCGGCTTCAGATTTTTCCTCGAGGTTGACACCTGAAGCCTTTTACATGATTGGATGTAGCCACAAGGCAGTGGAAGTTTCAGCTAAGGGTTTTCCGCCTACATGGACTTACGAGCTCCACCTGCCTGAAGCATGCTGGTTTTTAGGCGCCAGTCAGCCGCCTTCGCGCTTTCTCTTGTCAGTAGAAGCAGTTCCGCCGTGTCACACAGGACCACACATGCAGGCCAGGAGCTGGACTTGGTTGTCAAAGGCTATATGAGACGCGTGTCATTGGAGAATGTTTGTAGTTAGGAGCTTATCCCCAAAACCGCTCCGGCCGTGATAGCCTTGGAACCAACTTCACAGTATTTATCACATATACACATAAATATTTTGACCACTAATTAAACCATAGCAAGCGGCTCACAATATCATCTATCGGTTAAAATATATGAAAGACCCAGCTCGGACTAAGATTCGACAGACCGATCGATTTACGAGTTGCGATCAATAGCACAATCGCTAATCAATAATCGAGTGATCTTATCCGCGTAATACAAACGGTTTTTAGTATGGCGATTATCACATCTTATGCAGGTATCTGGCTCTCTGCCGTCATTAAGCGGAGACAGAAAGATTTCGTTCTGTGGAGAATTTGTTTTCTCCCCTCAACAAAGAATTGTCTATTCATCATAATCCATCAAAATAATGGCATTCTTCGTCCAATCCAGGCATCCCCCAAATCCCACTACCGCTCTGCGGATGTTCGTGTAAAGCAACACAAGCATCCTCCTGATCCCAAAGACGAGATCGCGCAATCCTCTGACCATTCCGATCACGAAACTGTGGATTTCGATCAGGAAGACGCCACGCGATATTGGAATTTCCGGCGAAGTCAAGCGAATCAACTACGCTCTAATCGAAGCACGTCCAAGGGGGGACGTTTGAACCACCACGATTCCACGGAATGCCCCACCGGACGTCAAACCCATCATCCCAAAGACGGTGTTGACTTGGTTGCTGGACCCTCGATGGATACCTCTCTTCGTGGACCGTCCACGGTCAAAATGTTTGGAAGTCGATCCAGTCTGACCATGTCAACGCAAGCCAAAAGTTAGTTGTCGTAAATCTCTTGTGCGCTGGTTGAAAAGTGTTTCTTCCTTTTATTTCTTTTAAATTGTTAGCGAATTATAAGCAATACGATTTACTGGTCATTTAGCGGGCAGGCGGTAGATCGGTCGAACGCTGCTGTTTTGGTTTTTCTCCATGTGAGATTATTTCTCTCAACCGTTTAAAACTGGCAGTTTATGATTGAACAGTGTAAATGTTATTACGATCGAAGCGGAAAAGATTGAAATAAGGTGTTCTGTGGCTCTTATTGAAATCGCCACCTGGCGGTTATACGTCGTGTGGTGTGTGTTCAATTCAAATCAGTCAGTCTGGATTACGTTTTGAATTGCGATCGATGACGTAGAAAATCAATATTTATGTGCTGAAATGCCTCAGGTTTAAATAAATTAAATAAAAGATAAGGAAAATGAAATTTGTTTGTAAAATAAAGTTGTTTAGAGACACAAATCTTCTACCAGTAAATCCGGCATTTCAAGCCAAACTTCATCGGATCACGTGTCTGCCACAGCCAATAAAATCAAGGTCGCGTCAAGGTCACCCACGGAAACACAACATTATGGCAAGGCGAATCGTATGATCGACTGGCTTCGTTATATTTTATAAGCCATGCGTTAGAACTTCAGGCTTTTTATATGTGGCAAAGTAATTTTGAACATGCGTTTGTGTAACTAGGGAACCCAGATAATTATGCCACTCAAAGCTCACACAAAAACATAATAGCAGAAATACTGTATTTAGGGAAAAGTTATACTCGTCTTCGCCTTCGTAGAGTCTACTTGATTTTGTACACTGGCTTTGATGACACTCGGTGCTATTGTAACGGGTGGGATAGAACAGCCAAAAATGGAAGCTAGTGAACATCTAGCCATTTATCGCAACATTCAGCCCGTCGGTTCGACGATAATCTCGTGACGCTCAGAGTTGCACGCACGCAGATCGCTTGTGTCTCGATTCATCCCTGAGGTCAACCTGCCCACAACACAAAAAAGCCGATTGGTCAAATGCGCTTAACACCCGCCTATCTTATATAGAAAAAACAAACAATCACAACACTGATCCTGAAATATGATGTCTGCCCCCGTTGTCACTTCGAGCTGATTTGTCTCACGATTTGATGACAAGCGCTCAACACGTCGGAGTCGTTTTCCATCTGAACATATTTGCGTACACCATGTTCCTCGATACGTTCTCATTCACAAATTCTTGCGAGTTTCCGTTTGTTCTCGGCCTTAGTTACGGTGCTTCGTGCTGTTGGATTGTAGGAAAAGGGTTTTCTGCAAATCATTCGAAAGCTTTTAAGTTGCAATGTCCGCTCGTGCAATTCTCACTTTTACATTCTGATTGTTTATACTGAGAGTAGAAAAATATCGCTTCCAGCCATAACCATGAGCGGCGTTGTGTCCACTCATCTCTTTAGTTTTGCGCATACGCTCCAAGTTCTTTGCGAAACCTGCTCGTTCAACAACGATATGCTTGTATTTACAAACAAGTGCCTATCACTAATACAAACTCACACGTCAATAAATTGACCCTAAGATGGGATCCGGTGATTTAAGCTAATGCAAGTCGGCCAAGGCTTGGTCATGTCTATAGAATTGAAAATGATCGTATTCCGAAAGATCTACTCTATGGTGAGTTGCAATTAGGAAGTCGACCGTTGGGCAGATCGCACTTGCGGTACAAAGACGTTTGCAAAAGAGATATGAAAGCTCTTGACATTGACCCCGCGAGCTGGGAAGAACGTGCTCTTGAACGCTCGCATTGGAAGCATTGTGTAAAGCGTCGTCCGCAAGCTGGGGAGGAGCAGATACAGCTCTTGGCTGCTGAACGCAGATCACAACGCCGGCGTGTAACTGACGCCCTACAACAGAGTTCTGATTATCGTTGCAAGCGTTGCGGGAGAGACTTTTCCTCCCAAATCGGACTGTTTAGTCATTCCAAAAGCTGTAAAACATGAAAGGGCATGCGATTGTGATGTACATCCATGGTCGACAATGACCGAGGGAGGCGAACACACATAGTCGTCCGAGGAGGTGACCACTCTGTCTTGCATTCTTGTGGTGAATATTTGAGTCAAGAGGTTTCTCGATCTGGAGCCACTAGTTTATAACGCTGTAGGCACAGAAACTCATAACATACAATACGAAGCTAAAGGCACAAAACACCCCCCGGTAACAGGGAAAAAGAATCGATCGCAAGCTTGGTGTACACACTAAACGGTATATGGTGACCGAAAAGTTCGGGCGGCAAAGTTATTGTTATCATATCATCTGACACGGTCATCACAAGTGGCGTACAAGTAAATAACATCATTAATGTCCACCCACATTTAAGGTCAACCGACCCGGGCTTAGAACAATTAATGTACTCACATATGCATGGATTATTGTTTCGAGTCTCAACTAATTTTCTCCAGCCGAAGACACTACTTTCAACCGAGTACGAGTAACCAAGGTGTACACGAAACAGTCAATATGCAACGAATGCTCCATGAATGGAAATTGTTGAGATATCGTATGAATGCTTCAAGATTATCTACCTTGCCGTAAGCCACCTAATGGTTTCGTGGTTAGTTTGGGGTTGCCTCAAGCCTGCAATTTCTAACGGGACAAGAATGCAGTTGCTTCGTTGCTTCACTTATCTATTTCCATGTCTAACAAGAGTTTGCCCGCCATACTTGAACTGAGATGTGTGGAACGATGCACTGGTTCAAGTTGGTGTTTTTTTCGAATCATTGGTGGGAGATAATACCATCTAATGACCAAGCACTTTTGTCTCCTCCTTGCTAACTCGACGCCTGTCAAAAAATGCAGCCATAGGCGACTGAAGCAGCTTTAGGGAGTGAACAATGATGGTTACAACTTCGGCGAACAACAGTTCATGGATTAGCACTTCTCGTATCTTGGTTTTTGCTCGCAAACAGTTAAGGTCAGGCACCTTCTCTTCCAACATGCGTGCTCTAGTGGTCGAGAAAATATAACGCAGAACAGCGCGAGGAATAGAAAACGTCCTTGTTAATCATCTCGTTGAATTTTAACGCTTCTAAATCACTATCTTTGAAATGAATTAAACCCTTAGTGCTAGCGTGAAACGCCTTAAATATCATTAAACGCGTTCTGTATACCACGGTCTCACATTATGTGTTATTCATTTGGTATCTTCCAACCATAATGCACACAATATCCTTTTCGTTTTGCACACAGAATCTTCGGATGGCCTGTCTGTGACACATTTGAAAGAGGTACGTATTTAATTCCTGATTTCATCTTATTCAACCCTTTTTCCTTTATTTGTTTGGGAAACATTTTTGTGTGCATAAACTGCGCCCATCATTCAAACTATCAATGTGCAATCTGTACTTTTTCCCACGGAATCCGGTGTGATATGATTGGTTGGTTTTCATCATTTTGATTGGTCAAAATTTTGAATATATATATATTTATTGAAAACCAGATGCTTGCCGCTTTGTTGATGCTTTTCTGTCCGACTAATCGATTTTTATCAAGGCAGAAGATTGCACATCAATTTATCAGTCGAGAATAGATGTTGGAAACGTTCATATGTGTATGGGGTGTTCTACATTTATCGAAAACTTAAGTATTTTGCGAATACTGCCAAATCGTGTAAACTTACGACATGAACTGTGTAATTGTATCTGGATGGAAGGGTTTACTGACACTTGATCGTCAGACACTAAATCCCCGACACTTAATCTCCAGACACTTAATCTCCAGACAATTAGCTGCCAAGTCACTTCATCTCCAGTCACTTAATCTTCAGTTTGATATCTTTTGAAGAATGCAGAATACGTTTAAATGAATTTATTTAGCAGGAGAGATATGCAATTGATTTTAAAAACGTCCATCTTTCCGTAGATGAGTATCACTGAATTGCTCGATATATTATGCCATGCAAGGAAAAATATGTGAACTAGGGATGAAAGCAAAAGAAGAAGAAGTATGCTGAGATATGCTCCAAGTTATTTCGAGCAATTCAGCGATACTCAACTACGGGAAGATTGACGTTTTTGAAATCAACTACATATCTCTCCTGCTAAATAAATTCATTTAAACGTATTCTGCATTGTTCAGAAGTTATCAAACTGGGGATTAAGTGACTTGGGATGAAGTGACTTGGGTGTTAAGTGTCTGACGATTAACCCTTTGACTGCGACTGCCAAAATAGCCTGTATTCCCGTGGTACGACGTGTTG
The DNA here is from genome assembly GCA_013407085.1 of Atriophallophorus winterbourni. Lineage (NCBI taxonomy): Eukaryota > Metazoa > Platyhelminthes > Trematoda > Plagiorchiida > Microphallidae > Atriophallophorus > Atriophallophorus winterbourni. The sequence continues at coordinate 6,265 of JACCGJ010009826.1, read as the reverse complement.
AAACCTGCCAGAAAAGACAGCGAGGTGGGAGGTTGTGCGCCGCTTTGCTACGAGTGAGTTCTTCAAGATTCTGACACAGAAACAGTGAGCCTCAATTGGTACACGTTGCGTGGAACAGAAACTGCTATCTTTGGGAGCATCGTGTGCCATATAGCGTCACGATAATGCGTGTAGCATATATGGTGCACGTCGCAGTTTCGGACATGATTGTGTGTACCACATACGGCGCACGACGCAGTCAAAGTGTTAAATGACCGGACACCGGATTGAAGACGCGGAAAATGATTACGTCAGGCGATTCGAGAGCAACTTGCGTTCTATGTTCTAACGTCTTTTACGCTGCTTGAACGGGTGTAAGGTCAGTCCATGCTTTTCACACACACACACACATCGAATGCATCTGGATTCACCCATGAGGTCAACCTGTTCAACTCTAATCGCCTTCACTCACGAATCGGAAAACGCAAGAGAAAACCGACCGGTCAAACGGGTTTATTGTACACCAGTCAAATAAGAAAACACACGTCTGTCTTATATGAGCCAATTAAGCAACTACAACACGGATCCTCAAACATGTCTGTCCCAGTTGTCACTTGGCTCAGAGGTGTCCGACGATTTTGTGCCAACCGGTACACTGCAAGCCCTCGCAACACAGAGCTCGTTTGTCCAAACATAACGTATCCATCTCTTCATTCTTTCGAAGATATTGCCGCTAGAACTGTTCTAATGCAATCCTTCCGAAACCCAAAACATTACGAGTTTGCAATTGTCATAGTCGGTCTTTCTGGCGCTACGTGCTCTCTTATCCATTCCTCACCTCTACACAATGGTTCACATGAAATCCGGTGTAATATGTGTTGTCGTATCGATCGCTCTGATTGGCCAAAATTTTTATAGCTGATCATATATAAGACATTTGCATGGACCAATCCTGTTCCGATGGTCGATAATTAGTCGATAATTTGGTCCCGAACACAATTAATTCATAGACTTCAAGCGGAAATAATATTACTTACGCGTATAGGTATGTCGTAGCCAAGGCTCATAGATGCGTGTTAATAACATTTAATGAATTGTTGTTTGATTGAATGTGTTTTCGTGCTCTGCTCTCCCGCAAAAAAGAATCCTGTTTTGTTTGTATTTGACAAACCATGGAACGTTCCAAGTTGAGTGACGTGCAAAATCCCCACGTATATTAGAACTCAACGAGGATTTGTCAACAAAAGCGGTACTGTATTGAGAGAATCAAATATAGTAAAAACAAACCTTAATTATTGGGGTTAACCGGGTTAAAATCCGGGTCAATGTCAAAACAATATCGAGTACGTACCAAGTTATGTGCACGAGTCAAAATCAAAGCTAAGTTCGAATGTCCAACGCGATCGAGATTACGACAAATTGTGAGCAGCAAATCAAGGTCAAAAGATGCAAACGGGTTCGTAAAGCGATAGGGTTACGACCGGTCAGAAAAACAGTGTGGAAGATGATATTGACGGAACTGAAAGATACAACACCTTGAATGTAAAGAATCATGAAGCTTCGTTCATTCATGAGCAGTTCACCAACGAATCTAGATTCGCAATGTGATTCTATGTGGTATCACGTTCCCTAGATATCAATGGTTTTAATAACAAATCATTATTGCAATGGTTGCAAAATCCGGAAGGGTTATGGGTAAAAGATCGGACTCCCGTATTCGCTTCAATTGTGCGCGTGTCATATAGCTTAGTCAAACCAAGTTTTGCTCCTAGCTTGCACGCGTATTCCTGTGTGGCTCAACAGCAATGTTTTAACTGGGGGGGCACGATGGGGGGTTCTGGAAACCAGTTTTCTCCGAACAAATTGAGCTCGCAATTCTATGAAAAGAAGCGATAAATCTAAGTTCATAATTTCAATGGCTTTCGTCAGTGATCAGACCGTGTAACAGGCGTAATAGTAAAACCTTGAGGTCGTGTACTTGTACCCGACTTCGTTAAGTCAAATTTTGCCGTTACGCTTTGTAACCGTTTTACGTTTGGTTCTGTAATGAGAGAGCACTTGGTTAATAGAAAAGAGACGGTTCTCAGCTGAAATTTGCACTGATCGTTTGGCTAACATCTACGGTGTAGATCGGACATCAGTTGATTGACTGTGCTAATCTGACGTGTCATCAAATTATCATTATTTCAAAACTCAATGAAACGAATTTATTATTTGTGACTACTCATGAGTACCATGCGCTTTGAAATATTCACAAATTTGATCACGACGGTCCATAATGGACGCGAGGTTCGCTCTTATTGTTTTTCGATTCAAAAACTGCAATAAGAAGTAAGTTCAATGGATGTATAAGTGTTGAAACAGAATAACTGTGCAATTTTGTATGTAAATGTTACGGATCTTTAAATGAACTTTATTCAATAGTGGCCTTGAAAGACGACCTATTTACATCCCCCGTACATTTGAAAGGATGTTTGAGCCTAAACCTTTTGTCCTCAAATGATGACGATAAATAGCTAGATACGGTTGTGATGAATTATTGCGAGTAATTCAAACTCCAAATAGCACTAGTCTTCAAGAAACATTTTCTAGTTGCTCAAAATGCACGAAATCTCAACAACACAGCTCTTAAAACATCTCAATTTGTGTAATGAGTGTTTTAGTTGATTTTCAAAAAGAAACACGACTTTATGTAGTGAGGCTCAACTCCCCATCACTTACACCCAATAACCGGTTTCTGGCTGTTTGCCGTCATCAGGTGGAGGCAGTAGGATTAGGTTCAGTGAGTCTTGAAACAGTGGATAAGTGGAAAAAAGATATACATGAATGCCACTGTTGCATAGGGGTCGCGCAACGAACCACGATGTTCGAACACAGAATTCCACAGTGTTTCCTGGTCAAGCACTGGAGGAGCTTATGTGGATGACCAAAGTGCTCTGTTGCTCACATCCTTCGCGCTTACACTCTACTACCGGTTTCTGGCTGTTTGCCGTCATCAGGTTGAGACAGTAAGATTAGGTTCAGCGATCCTTGAAACAGTGGATTTGTGGTAAACAAAAGTAGACTCAAATGCCGCTGTTTGATACGGTTGATACAAAGAACTCAATCTTATTGCCTCCAACTGATGATGACAGACAAACAAAAACTGGCTGTGTTGTCTAAGTTCCGGGATGTGAGCACCACTATATATCGGTCGTTCATAAGCGACTTGAGTACCCGACCAAGAATCACTTCTGTATTTAAAAATCGTGCTACTTTCGTAAGAACCTATTTAACAGTGGCATACAAGTATAACATTTATACCAACTCTACCTGATGACGATAAACAGCCAGAAACCAGTAGTGGTGTGTAATTGCGGGGGATGTGAGCAAGACATTAGATTGGTCATCCATAAACGTCTTGAGCGCTTGACAAGAAATCACTATGTGATTCTGTGGTTGAACATCGCGGTTCGTTTTAAGAAACCCATGCAACAGTGCTATTCAAGTATGACTTTGTTTACAACTTGTCCACTGTTTCAAGGCTCACTGAACCTGATCTTACTGTCTCCACTTGATGACGGCAGACAGCCAGATGTGAGAATGGGGTGTGAGGGATGAGATGTGAGTCACACCCTACTTCAGCCAAAATCCAGTTACCAAATTATATCCCGCAGTGAATGTAACTACTGTTATTTCTTTCTGTTCCGTCAATATCATCTTCCACACTGTTTTTGTGACCTGTCATTCCGCTATCGCTTTATAAACCGTTTTCTTTATTTTGACCTTGATTTGCTGCGCACAATATGTCTCAATCTCGATCGCGTGGGACTTTCGGACATTTAAAATAGCTTCGATTTTGACTCTTGTACATAACTTGTTAGTACGCGATATTGTTCTAGCATCGACTTGGATTTTAACCCGGTTAACCCCAGAAATTTAGTAATTTTGATTGTATTTGACAATCAAGGTTTACCCGAACTCAACGAGGATTTGTCAAGAAAAGCAGTACTGTATTGAGGCAATCAAAATATACTCAATCATACCTCAATTACTGGGGTTAAACGGGTTATAACTCGGGTCACTGTCAGAACAATATCGAGTACGTACCAAGTTATGTACACGAACTGACTGAGCGGCGGTTTCTTGCAGCGATTATTCTTTTCTGTATAGAAAAAAAGGTTTTGGGGATTAATCGTCCTTCAGAAGAAGCTAATCTATGATTTCCTTATAACACGGAGCATCCATGAATCAGTCGAAATTGTTTGCAAATCTGTCACAGTTGTTCATCCGGCGATTGCGTGGACGCATTTTACACTTGAGTATGTTGAGAATTCATAGTTGTGCACGTTTTTTAAATTGCTCAATCGGGAATCGATTCGAAAGGCAGAAGACTCATTTATTCAACCATGTTGAGTTTACGGTGATTCTCACGCAATTTCTGAATACAAGGTCCTACTGCTCAGCTCAGCTCAGCTCAGCGAACATAGAACACCCAACATCCAATCCCTGAGTTACAACTTTTCGGTTCAATATCACATCCATGTTTTAATTTGACTGGGTGCTGTTATTGGTCTATTGCTGTTGCTCTTCTCGTGGGGATGTCGATCAATAATGCATATTGAAAGCGTATGATGACTAAATATATCTATTCAGATGGAACAGTCTGTCCCGTAGCACTTACAACGATAGACAGGACTCGATCTATCAGCGACGTGATATACGTTGAGCACCGGAAAGCAGTGTCTCCTCTTTCCCACCATCGGGATAACGATTTACACAGTGTCTTCAAGGTGACCTGTCAGCAGCAACGAGTAGAGTCAATATCAAGAACTTTCATATCTCTTTTGCCAACGATTCGTGCCATGAGGGCTGTCTGCGTGAAGCCCGACTTGGTTCACTTAATATTGTAGTGCATTTAAAAAGGAATAATCTGTCCCGCAGCGCTCATATTTATGAGCAGTACTCAATTACGTTGTTTTTACGCTATCGGCCTGATGTACATTCAGAAGCCGAAAGAATTTTTCACTCTTCCATAGCTTCACACTGTAACTCACAAAATTGTGGTATTTAGAAATTTCTTCGCAACTTGTAGGCATAATATCCAGAGCATTGGTGCCTCTTTTAGAAACATTTTTGTACCGGACGTTCGACGTTTCTTCTGGTCAAGTGTCTTATTTCAGCAGTGAAAGGGTAGCATTTTCGAGATACGACCCTTTTCGATTCTATAGACATGAATCATCGAGGTGAATTGATCGATTTTCGGGCAATACTATTGTCGAGGATCTTAGAAATAACGAATGCAATCTGTTGACAATATGTGGAAAACATTGCTAGATTTTACAATGTCACAATATTATCTGTTTTCTTTAATGAGCATCTGTAATATCAGATGCATTTAAGCATGGCCAAGGTTCTACTGTGCATGAAATATATCCCAATATTCCAAAAGACGGCCAGATTCTTCATGTTTGCCGTCATCTGGTCGGAAACATTACAGATTAGGTTCGAAGTGACTTGACAATGTAAACCTTTAGTAAAAATGTTTTGACTAACCAGACTCTGTTTAGCTGGGTTCCTACGACAGAAATTGTCAAATCTCAAGAGAATATTCGTGGAGGTTCTCAAAGCAAGCAATTCTCCGTATAACAAACGAACATGAGACCCACGATGGAATATTACGTTTAATCGTGGACACCAAAGCTTTAAAATGCGGTGACTACAGAGAATATGCCCCCGAGTTGCATAGCCGAAATTTCTAGAATGAGCGAACTTTCGACATAGAATATTCCAATTTTTACGTCATTTTTATTTTGACTCACAATATTTAGACTGCCGCAAATAACCTTTGTTATCCTTATTAAATCTTTGGGTCTCGCATAAGTAAGAGGCTCACGTATCGACTCTGACTTCACCTCAACTACGACTCAACTGTGAACGAAAGTTTTCCACTGCGAAGTTGTTTTACGTGAAACAAACTGCATGAGTTTGTTGTGAACCCCCAAGTCAGAAGTCTTGATGCAATCTTGGGTCTTGACTCATACATTGAACAAAACGATATATCCTGGCTCCATGTAGATACCTATGTCACTCATCTGAGCAACCGATTCAAACTGAGCCTTTTGATTTTATCTGATTTTAAAACTGTTCAATACGCAATCCAACTCTGCTTTTGTGTTATATTGTTTCGATATCCCATGTTATTCTGTGGCTTCTGTGAAGCTGTGTGCTGTCTAAACCATTGAAAATTGAATTGAATTTAACCACGAGAATCACAGAATTGAGTCTAGTAAAGCATTTCAGACGC
>JACCGJ010009819.1:0-18678 GCA_013407085.1 Atriophallophorus winterbourni | reverse complement strand
ATAATCATAAATTCTTCAGGTATGATCTTCAAAAGGACATATTAATGTCTAATTTTAAGGGATTATTTGACCAACTTTTGATGATCCACGTTCCTTATACACGGAGAAACAAATATCTGGATTGTGTAACAAATATTTTTGTTAACGCAAGGGTGTTTTATCGATCATTCACGCGTAGCCATACAAGAGATGCCAAATGTTGCATTCAAAATGCATTACAGAATCGTAAGAATCTATCGTTTTGGATGTCCCACAATATTCCGGCAAAAAATAATAAAATTCGTTTTTTCAAGGATTCAAGGATTCAAGGATTTATGGTTAAAAAAGATACTACTTAACAACACCACAGGATTACGGTATGAATAAAAACATGAAAAATACAATAGTATAAATGCAATAGTGAATATCAAATGTAAGGCTCACGAATGTTATTCTTTGCATATGTAAGTCGAATTTCGCTCTAAACGCCGCCAGGCAATGACAGTCCACCACATATTGGGGTAGGAAATTCCAAAGAAATATAGCACGTACGGCGAAAAAATGGCGCCGAAAATCATTACGGGAACTTGAGACTTAAAGGGATCAGGTATGTCCGCGTGTCACTTTTTCATCACACACATCGAGTAAGTGTTTTAGTGGATGTCCTTCGGTAGACACAATTCTATAAGTCAGAATAATATCGCGCCGTATCCTACTTTGGGTAATATCGCATAGACCCACATGTCGCTATCTTTCGGTGTACGGAACATTGCAAAGACCAATCACTAACTTTGTTGCTCTGTGATAGATTTTATCGAAGAGAGCAATATCCTTTCGCAGCCAAGGAGCCCAGACCTCTACCGCATACTCCATCGTAGGGCAAATGTAGACATTCATTATTATTGGTAACTTTCAATTCAATTTTAATGGTCTAAAAAGCATATAGCTTTACAAAAAACCACAGAATAATATAACAAGCAAAAATGGGGTTAGATTGCTTATTGAGCAGTTCAAGTATCAAGTAAATATCCAAGGGCAGAAATTGGTTTCGATTGGTGGGATAACAAATGTAGGTGTATGGTGTTAAGATTTATAGTTTTCTTCGATGCACGGGTTTAGGGTCAAATAGGCATCAATGCTTCTCTTGAAAGTTTGCTGGTTTGGTGAGTTCACAACATTACCTGGCAGATTGTTCCAAGTAAAACAAACTCGCACGGCAAAAAATGTCGTCTGCAGTTTAGTCTCGAGTGAGTGACAGTTACAGTAAATGTGTGAGCTCATGTATTATGCGAGCTCCGTAGATTCAATAAGCATTGTAGAGGGTGATTTTCGGTATTCAAAATATTGTAAACCAGAATTAAATCCCCTCGGAGACGACGACGTGGATAATCAAATAAATTTAGCGTTTTAATTCGCTCATTGTAGGGTTTCCGGCTGAGTCCAGGGACAAGTTTGGTAGCTCGATGATATATTCGTTGCAAAGTCGCAACATCTTTTTTAAGCCATGGCGACCATGCTTGAACCGCATATTCCATTGTGGGCCTGATGTATGTATTCATAATACAGGGAATTGTCTGTTTTGAGAACCTACCGAAAATTCTCTTTAGGAGTGACAATTTCTGTGATGTTTTGCGATAGACGTAGTTGCAGTGTTTTGACAATCCTAGGGTGTTGCTTTTTAACACACCCAAGTCGATTTGTTCCATGGTCCACGAGAGGCTGTGTGTTCCAAGAAAATACTGGTATTCCACATATATGCCAATGTTTAACATGTGACACTTTTGGAAATTTAAAAGTATTCGATGTTTTAGGGGCCAAGCCTGGAGGTTGTCCAGATCCTTCTGGAGCAGTTCGTAGTCTTCCGAATTACTTATCTTCGACCAAACTTTTATATCGTCCGCGAACAGTACGATCTTGCATTTGATGAGAGCTGGTATGTCATTAGCATAAAGCGCGAACAGGATTGGTCCCAGGACGGATCCCTGAGGCACTCCACTTGTCACGGCTACCGATATCGATAGAGCACCCTCCACAGAGACTTGAACAAACCGATCAGTCAGGTAATTTTCTAAGCATACTAACAGACTGCCAGTGATACTACAACGTTCCAGCTTCTGCAAGAGAATACTGTGGTTTACACGGTCAAATGCTTTCGACATATCGAGGTAACATACATGGATAGTAACCCCAGCATCTACTACTCGAGTCCAGTCGTCAAGGGTAAGGAAAAGGTTAGTAAGGCAGGAGTATCCCCTTCTAAAACCGTGTTGGGCTCCCGTGTTTTTTTGCCACGATCCTTTCGAGTACTTTGGATACGGCGGACAACAAAGTAACAGGTCTGTAATTCGCGGGCTCCGAACGCACCTCGCCTTTGAAAATCGGGGAGATTATACCAGATTTCCATTAAGTCGGTATGACACTTTGCGACAACGATTCGCAGAATAACTGAGTTAGAGGTCCGCATAGAGATTGTACACAATGCTTGAGTATATTCGGGGTAATTTTATCACAAGTAGGGGATTTTCTGGGATTCAACGTTAGTAGAGTTCCCAGCACCTCTTCTTGGTTGATGGTTATTGTGTCCAATAGTAGAGGATGCGTTATTTCTGGATCCATTTGTATATCCACGCTTTCCTTTGGAAAAATACTGTAGCATAATAATTTACCAAAGCATCCGCGGTGTCAGCTGCATTTGTGGTCATTCCAGTGGGCGTCCGCAAGGTCGCAACTCCTGGTTTCACTGAACACTGTTTGTTCACAATCTGGTAAAGAAGCTTGGGATTTCGTTCCATTTTAGACAATATGACAGCTTGATACTGTATTTTGTCTTCAGCAATAAATTTAATGACCTGGTTTCTTAGTTTTCTAAAGGTCTCCCATGTGGCATCTGTGGTTAACCGGCGATGGTTTCTCCAAGCCAGATTTCGCAGTGTAATCCATTTCCAAGTGCGACTGCGGATTTTAAATTCGAATGCGTTTCCACACTCTTTTGGTACGAATGCTGAGTTTGAGTTGATTTCCCGGTTTAGCTTGGTCAAAATGCTACACCACCGCTCTTTTACTCCTATGCCTTCAATTTGCCAATCGTTAATCAAACTTAGGGCGTTTGATAATTTAGATAGGCATAGCATTCTGATGAATTTTGTTCTATCGTTTGTTCGCTCTGCTCGACATAGGTAGTCAAAATTCAAGACCAAATGGTCGCTCGAACCTAGCGGACAATCGTATGTAATGCTTTCGACGGAGTCCTTTTCAGTTGTCAAGATAAGATCGAGCATTGAAGGCATATCTCTCCCTCTGCATCTTGTATTGCTTTCAACGTGATTATACAAAGGAATTTCGTCAAACAGCTGCTGGAAGATGGCAGCAGTGGAGGTCTGAGAAATCTTGTTCGTCTTCAGCAAGTTAGGCAGATTAAAGTCTCCCATGATCAAGATTCTAGTATGATATCTCGAGGCAATCAAGCGTAGCTTGTCGAGTAGATTCGTATTATACACTTCCGGGGTTGGTGGTGAGCGATAAATTACGCCGATTGTGCAATCATCGCCTGTAGTCTTTGTCAACAAACACCATAGCGTATCCTGAAGTACCAAGTCGGAATCCGTCAGTTCTTTGCACTTGAGTCTCTTATCATAATAGGGTGCCACACCTCCTCCACGTGACGCACGGTCTCGGCGGAGCAGTGACATGCCAGCAATCTCTAACTCACAATCGTGGATTTCCGGGCTCAGCTAAGTTTCGGTAATGGCAATTAGCTGAGGTCGTTTAGTCTCAAACCGAGCGACAAGTTCGGCAAATTTGTTAATCAAGCATTGGGCATTGGTATAGAGGCATCCAAGAACAGTTTTGGTAAGCAAAGATGGATGGTGTCGTGTGATGGCATAATCTGATACAACCGTCATTGCCACGCCTACTCTGGAAGAGTCGGCACTGTTCTGTTTTTTGACAAGTTAAGTAGCATATCGGTCGTTTCAGGTTGAGAGGCGCAAATCGAGTCCTCTTTTTGGCCAAAAAAAGATTTCTTTATCTGGCTTCAGTCCACTTTCGGGAGTCATTTGGGGTGGCTTTGCGTTCGATTGCTGATTTTGTGTCCCAGCTGAAGATTCATTTCTTGGTTCAGTTGATAGGGCTTCATCAATCCTGACAGTATTTAATGCAGAATGGGCTGCATTTATATGAGTGTTCATGTGATCGCTGAGGATTACACCTTTTGGGATTTTGTGTTTCCAGCTTTTTCAGTTGGAACGTACAGTATCAACCATAGTAATCATTAGGAACGTTACCAGAGAGAATCTTCCAAATATTCTTCGAGCGATACCTAACAATTTGTTAACCCGTCGATATATATTTTGGCAGTGCGCTGTGCTCTTCAGGTTCCCGGTAATCCACACTCCAAGATCTTTTTCTAACGAGATCTATGCTAGGTTTTCAGTTCCCAATCGATATGTCCAAGGAACATTCTTGCGAAGATGGAGCATCTTACATTTCTGTATGTTGAATGACATGTCATTCATGACCGCCCAATTCGACACGCTGTCCTAATCCTTTCGCAGTTTCTCACAATCCTCTGCAAAACTTCTTGGCGTCCAAATTTTCGAAACATCCGCGAACAGGACCATTTTGGACGAGATGGGGGGATGGTAAATCATTTATGTACAACAGAAAGAGGAGCAGGCCTAGCACAGATCCTTGTGGGACTCCACTGGTGGTTTTGAACTTTTGGGATAGCGCTGCGTTAACTTTAACTTGGGCGTCTCGATCTGACAGTTAGTCGCACAACCATGAGAGGAGTGGACCACATATTCCCAAACGCATCAGTTTTTGAAGAAGCGAATGATGATCGACTCTGTCAAAATCTTTCGAAATGTCTAGGTAACAGACGTGGATGCAAGAACTTCTATCCAACTCCTTTGTCCAGTCGTCTAACGGTATGAAATAGTTAAATCACATGCTGCATGCTCGATAACATTTTTCTTACCAAACAATTTGATAACGCCTATGAATTTTTTCTTGAAAATTTGCAGAATTTTTTTTTACTTTTTTCCAGAAACTCATGGGCTAGCAGAAAATTTCATGGCCAACATCAACCCACAGCAGCCGAAAACAATAACAGCGGCAAACATCTTTTTTCCTGGTAATAAATTGATAATATATCTATGCTACCAAATCTCGGTAAATCTCTAGTTGTATCAAATCCAATCTCGATATTACACCTACTACGCGATCGTTGGCGGAAATCGATTCATTCATTATGGTGTGGAACACAAATTTTCATTGGCTACACGAGCTAATATGCCATTGGTGGATTTACGCCTAATAAATTCTTTTCTAAAATATGTCAACAGTTGGTCTACACAAATAAGTACACATTAGTTAATGTACCATGTGATTACACCATGTTTTTCAGAGGAGAGTTTGCCATAAAATTTTGTATTATTATCGGAATATCTGAAACAAAACCAGCGCAAATTTTTGACACTAACACCGGAAAAAATTTGCAGCAACAAGAGTTCTCCAATCGAAATATTTTGAACGGCACATCGTCCGAATGTGAGTGCTCTGGTAACTTTTGAACGTTACAATTTGTTGTTTTCTCTGTAGATTTGAACTGTTTTGAAGAAATTTCATTATTGATGATCAAACATGTTATAAACTTTCAGTGTGTTTTTGAAAGTGTTATTTTGTTACAGGACACATGAACACACTGAAATCGAATTACGATTAGCATCCAATATGAGGTTTTAAAGAATCGCATAATATAACCTGATAATAATAATAATATACAGAATGTGTTATGCCATGATTGCAATTATTTTATTTTAAAAATTAAAATGGAAATATTTATGGTTGAAAAAGCAATTAACTTTACAATAGAGTTGAACTATTGGTGCAAATTTATATACATGTATAATCAATATCAATATCAATGGGGCGATTATAGTTTATTAATAGTTGGGTGCAAAATTTGGATTAGCACGCATATTCGATATGAATATAGTTAAACTGTTTGAGCGTACGAAAGCGGCAGGTAGGGAATTACAAACAAAGCAAACACGCACAGAATAAAATAATGCTGCAGTTCCGCTTGGAGTCTGGTATTTTAAACGTGCAACCATGGTCACGGCTGTTGCTGGAAGTTCGAAGGTGGAATGATAAGTCAAGGGGGTGAGAAACAGTAGTAATTATTTTATATGTGTGAATGAGGTTACCTCGCATTCTCCTTTGTGCAAGTATCCACATCTCCAGTCGTCTGAGTCGCCAGGCGAATGGCATATTTTCGAGTCCAATAACAAGCTTAGAGACTCCATGATATATGCGATCCAGAAGTAAAATGTCTTTTGGGAGCTATGGTGACCATGCTTGTGTGGCATGGTCTAGATTCGGGTGTATATATGTGCCCATCATGAGAGGAATACACCACGGGGAAGAACGTCCAAATATCCGCCGAGCAGCCGAGACGTGCTTCTGTAAATGGCTTCGCATTGTAGACGATTTTTCAAACTACCGCAAATCCAGATACCCAGGTCCTTTTCTTCGGTGTACTCCAGGTTTAAATCGCCGAGCTTGTAATTATAGTAAAATACAAGGTCCCGACCGATCTGAATGATCTCCAAATTTTGCATATTCAATGACAGTTAATTTTCAGATGAACAGTTGTACAACTCATTTAAATCGTTTTGCAGCAAATTACAATCATCAGCATTGCTGATTCGCCTCCATACTTTTATATCGTCAGCAAACTAAAACCATCTTACTGTCATTTGGTATTGGTATATTGTTCACTTGGACCAATGGTAGGTTGTTTCCTGTATCCGACCACTGTATGCAACAGGTAAGTTGCGTCAATTTTTCGTACGCAATGCCCGGTGAACTTTGAATTCCGGTATTTTGCAATCGTCGTGAGCTGCGAGCTGGAATGCTGCCTGGTCATCAATGACTAGACAGAGAACAATTACAGTTCATGATCAAAGCCTTTGGACACATAGCTTTACCCATGTTCGTTTGACATCAATTCATCTACCAGCATGGGATGACTTGCTTTGCTCGTGCCCGTAGATTACGACCTAGTGAAGCATGCTTCACGGAACTGCATAAGCCGTCGCACTCTGGTAAGGTACGGTACCGGCGAGACGGTGTATGTACTTACGCCGCAACCAGTTGCTATTTTCATTGTCACAGACTACCTTCTGAGAGATAATAAAACGGTGGAGTTATAGTAAAAATGCTATCATTTGAAGCCGCTGTTAAAGAGATTGAATTATTATGGTTTGACAGACCGGTTGACAAAACGGATTGCAAGAATCCATTTCACAGTGGCCAGTTGACACAATATAATTCATCAGCATTCACAGACGAAGCGCGAGAACACGAAGATTTTGTAAACAGCTGAGACAATAGCAATCAAAATGTTTCGGCTGAAACGATGTGTTCAGAAACCGTTAGATCGTGATCTCTCATTGCGTTGACCAAGGCCAACATTACCATAATAAGCTTGATCAGTAACATGCCACATTGACTAACGTTTTTGTTTATTGCTTGATAGTATTCAGAATAATTTTTCCGTATTAATATTATCCTATGATAGAGGTGGAGATGAACTACCAAAAAGTAAGGTCATTCGATCGTATTAACATTATATTGCAGTGTTATAATTTTTCTCCTTTATTCTAACATCCCATTTCAAATTTTTCACACAGATACGTTTACCGATTTACGAGAAATAATCAGACTAGCAAACCACTCAGATTTTGAAATATTTTATATTTTACCTGCTCAGAAAATTTATATAAATATATGCCGACAATGGACGGTGGAAAAACTTAATTTAAATAATTCTATTCGAGATTTAGCTAAAGCACGAACCAAGTTATCCTTCGGTAGCTCACGATATTCCTAGCCCCAAAAATCACTGAAGCATCAATGAGAAAATTTTCCTCTTTGACGCGCTAACCAATCGTATTTAATGAAATAAACCTTTTCAACTTCAGATAATAAAATTGTAGAAATTTCAATTGTTGAAATTGACTGGGTCGGTTAAATATTATTCTGTCTCAACACAATTATAAAAACTATTTCCTAATAATAATGCGGATCCTGATCTTACTGTCCCTACCTGATGAGTGCAAACAGCACGAAACCGGAAAAGCATGCAAATGAATATTTTATAATATTGTATTGTTTTTATCACTATGCTATTTGCTTATACAGCTTTAAACATCGAATCTTCAATTTTGTATCTCATCGTTGTTGAATTAAAATGTTGGGCAAAGTCCGTAAATGAACGCCTAGAAGTTTCTCATTAAAAAATCGTGTCTTTTTCAATGTAAACTGATTAAGAACGAAGCTCTCGAGAGATACTTTCGGACTAAATAATCTACTTTTGTTAAACGTTTCAACCCAACATGGCATTACAATTAATGTAAGGGTGTGGAAAAATAATTTATCATTTGTCTTTCCATACGCACATAAAGTTTGCGCGGACGATCTTACCTTGCTTGATGTGAAACCTTCACAAGGTTCCAATCTCGGCACAGCCAGATTCAGGACAAAATTCTTTTGCCTCACCAAACTACTCGTGAATAATGGTTAAAAATTCCATGCTTGTTACTTGGATATAAGATAACCACAGCATATTGCTACAGAAGCATGTGGTAACAGATCTCATTGCTACAACATAACCATTCAACAATCTAGATCGATTTATCGAGGGTTTTTCTATGCTGTCCGAGTTTGTTTTATATGGAACATTCTACCCCACTTCATCAAGCCTAAGCATGTTCGAAGCTGAACTTGACAAGTATATATTGACCTAATCAACACTCGCACCTAAATGCATATGGTAATTTTCCATATTGAGAAATTATCTTGGCTATTTTTCATGCGTTCACATTTTAAATCAATGTTCATTGTAAAGTATATGCTTTTAAAGGACATTAAATCACTGAATTTGGTTGAATAATTAATCCAATAAATCTGACTTATTGTGTGGGTTTATCAGTCAGCCTTATTATACAAGAAACTACTTTAATATATTCATTTTTTGAGTACACAAAACAAAAAATCACTCCATTTCCGACTTGAAGTTGGCGATACTTTAATCGGTACGTCTCATTTTCCTGTAGAATCTGCTCACAGGAACCATTTTTACCGTAATTAGAGTCGTAAAATACACTCGAAATTCAAACACATATTTTGCCAATACATTTGACTGTATCACAAGCGTGAGGAGAAACAACATCACCAGCTTCAGCTGATAGCAAGAATGCAGCGAAATCCCAAACTGTTTTATCGAATTATTAACAACACTACAAAGCTGAAACCCGGTGTATTTCCGATCATGACAGATAACGGACTAACTGATTCTATGCTGGAAATTACTAACGCTCTCGCCAGTTTTTATTCAATAGTTTTTACGCCAAAGTATGCCTTACAACCATCGGAATTGTCAGCACCAATTGTGCCTGAAACTATAGGCGATATATGCATCAATATTGAAATAGTGCATCACCACCTACGCAGGTTGAATATCAACAAGTCCCCGGGAGCTGACGGAGTCACACATGCAATCCTAAAGTTATGCGGTAATAAATTGTGCGAACCACTTTGTGATTTATTCAATCACTCTTTGAGGGAGAGTGTTGTACCGACTGACTGGAAAAGAGGAATAATAACACCCATCAACAAAGGTGAAATTCATTCTGACCCAGCAAATTACCGCCCTGTAAACTCCTTCCAGTGATCTAAAAATTCATGGAGCGAATTGTGTACAAAAAATTGTGGGTCATCTCGAAACCCAAAACTTGATGTCCAGAGAGAAACGTGGATTTCAGAATTCTCGTTCTTGTTTAACTCTCCTACTGGAGACAACGGACGACTTGAAGCAGCAGTGGACGAGGGTGGTTGCGTTCAGGCATGTTACTGGAACATATCTACGGCGTTCGATCGCGCAGACCATTCTATATTCCTGAGGAAGCTGCAGTATGTTGGTATACATGGGTGCGTTCTTACGTGGCTTAGAAGTTTCCTTCTTGATCGCATGACAATTGTACGTATAGTTGGTGAAATGTATAGAGAAATCGAAACCACTAACGGTGTCCCACAAGGTTCGGTACTTTGACCGGTTCTCTTTTTGCTGTTCATCAACGACCTCCCGAAACTTTTCACAGCAAAAATTATTCTCTTTGCGGATGATGTTAAAGCTTGGATGCGAATCACGTCATGCGTGGACTGTTTGCGATTACAAAGCGATTTGGATATATTGAACAGCTGGTCGGAGCGAAACAAGCTCCCGTTCAACTTTAGAAATTTCAAAATGTTGCAAATAGATAATAATTTTCCATTCTCCTACAATCTTCGATCGCAACAACTGGAATGAACAACAAAAGAATAGGACCTCGTCTTATGGATTAGTCGAAGTCTTAAGGATAGTTTGCAATCCGAAGCAGTGTACAACCGAGCTAGCAGCATGCCAGTTATACTTCGGCGTACTTTCGGACATTTTCCCGTGCTCATAAATACGTATAATAACCCGGTGCTGGATTACTCAGTGCAAGCTTTGGCACCATGGCTACAAAAGGACATCGAGCTGCTCGAGAGGATTTATCACAGAGCAACTAAAATGGTTGGCTGCCTCTGCAACCCACCATATGAAGACCGAATGTTGCATCATAATTTTGATGTCACTGTCACGCAGACTGGTTCGATTGGATCTAATCCTAACTTATAAAATAATAAACTCAAATATGCACACTCTGAGTTATCTATTTCGCCTCCGGTCAAGCCATACAACACGTACTCCATCACACATTCACCGGAAGTGCCGTTGGTTCTTCTATTCGGTGTGCGTTTGTTTGTATGTATCTCACCACCATCAGAGGAGGTACAGTCATCTAGTCAAAGCATTTTCAGGAACAAAGCGGATTTTGATTTTACACACATGATAAATTGAATTCAGGGTAATATCGTTTTAACTTAAAAATAAGGACTGAGAAATTTCAGACATTGTGTTAGTAATCTATTACGAAGTTGATTGTTATTGAACAATGAAAATTAAATTCGACTCATTAATATGATGCAAAACTATTCTGTTACTAAGATCCTCATTTGCCTGCATTTCCTTTATATACCACAACGACCGGTTTCGTGGTGTTTGCAATCATCAGATCGGGGAAATATGATCAGGATTCACAAGTCTTGATGCATTGGAAAATTTATACAAAGTTTGAATTTTTATGCTACTGTTACAAAGGTTTGCGTCAACAACCTGTTCACTCAAATGTGCCGGAACACAGGTAGTTTGGTGAAACCAACGATGTTGAACACTAAAGCTTGTTTACATGCATTTTCATCGTACGCACCCCACGACCGGTTTCGCGGTGTTTGCACAAGGATCCCCGTGGCTTGATATATTGGAGAAATGGTGAACTTGGTTTAAATTTCGAAAACACTCTTGATGAAGCAGGCACCAACTGCAACACCAACGTTTGCATAGGTCAAAATACATGGACCAAAAATTCCTTTTTTGTATGCACAAACTTATCCAACGGTGACCTAAATTGTCTAAATTTGATCACTTATTCACCTTCTATTCCTTAAAATGGTTAATTGGAATATTTACACATATATCCTATACAAAAATGTTTTCAAAGATAGCTAGTTATTTATTCCAAAAACACCACCTGCTTACGCCTTCTTTCAACCGGTAGCACCATGTAGAGCTACAAAATCAGCCAGAAAGTCGCACTGGATTTCACAGTGATCCATTGAAACCCTTCGCCAGCGACGCCAAATACATTATGATCCAAGACACGTAAGCGAGCGTTGACGCGTTTAGAAAGAACTTAAACGGAGCTTGAGACTAGAAATAGAAAACATGATGGCTAAATACGGTTGAACAAACGGAAATATCAAATAGTGTTGGTAACGTGCTCAAACTCTTCCAAATTATTCCTACGAATAAAGTAATCAGTAAGACTATCACGGAATCAGACGGTACTCTTAACACTAATAAGAATCACGGAGGAGTTTTTTGTCCTTGTGAATCAAATATTCATGTTGCTTTAGAGATTCGTCGTTATGTTAGATTTATCGGCATCTTTGAAATGGCGTAATTGTTAGATGCATGTGAGTTTCGTATGACGCGGTGCCCTTTGTTTATTGCGCTACATACATATGGATTTTTAGATGAATTTTATTGCGGCTATCCGAAGATGAAGTTTTATAGTGACAATCTTCTATTGCAGTTAATGTAATCAGTGTTTTATTCACAGGGATTAGACTATTATCTCTAAGATACGCAGCTGAATATATCCGCCACTTGTTTATATAACCTTGTAAAGGTAGATCATGAGATCTCTTTATAAGTACTTTGAGAACAAGATTAATCTTTCTCTGGTAAAATGATTCCTTGAAGAAATGCCGTAATAATGCTTGAAATTCTATGAACCAATTCAACATGGATTCAAATATTCCCCATCAACTAACAGGATAATGTTGCTCTGTAATAAACTCTTAAGTGGAAATTGAAAATATATTTAGTTCCAAATTCTTTTTTGTATTCAAAATAACCCGAGTGGGCAAGAAATACCAATCACAATCAGGCAGTGAAAACGTTAATGAAATTTGTGTGCTTCTTGCTTAATGTAAATGAACTTTTAGTTGAGTAAATTAACACAGATTAACATGAAACAAAACGCAAATCTCATAATAATACTTACCATTTTTTCGTTTATTTTCAGTTTACGCAGTTCGTCGTAATGTAAACACCTCATCGGCAGTTGAAGCGCATCCCCAACAAGCGAGCTCTGAAAGTGACTCAGATGATACCTGGATAAATTTTGTCAGACTAACCACCGGTGCAACCATCAGGTTGAAATGTCATATACCACAAGGTCCTTATTTGGTGAGTTTTGTTCCGAGGAAAGCGAACAGAATTTTGAAAATCGCAACGGTGACTTTAGCAGCCTTTCCAATAATCTTGCTGATTAAGAATATATAACAAAACTACCTGTTAGCATGCAGTCCCATCACACATGCACGCAAACACACATTCACCAACCTGCCAGTTTCATGCCGTTTGCACCGACTGTGGGATATTTGTGACGAAAGGCATGCAAATACGTTTATTAGTAACAAGTTCATGCATATAACTCCATCCACACGTACGTGTACATGTGATTGAACAGGTTTGTTGTAACAGACTAATGCAACAGTAGCTCACAATCTCAACTTGTTTTGATCATATACCTTTCTCGTAGAATAAACACTTTCCAAATCACAATACTGAAATATGTATGAGTGACTAATGGAAAGGAGAAAATACACTTAGATGCCAATGTTACATAGGGTTGGTACAACGAACCACGATGTTCGAACGCAGAATCACAAAGAGATTTCTGGTCAAGCACATAAGGCGCTTTTGGATGACAAAAGTAATGTGTTGCTCACATCCCCCGCACTTACACACCACTACCGGTTTCTGGCTGTTTGCCGTCATCAGGTGGAGACAGTAAGATTAGGTTCAGTGAGCCTTGAACCAGTGGATAAGTGGTAAACAAAGTTATACTTGAATGCCACTGTTACAAAGGGTTCGTACTACGAACCACGATGTTCAAACACAGAATCACATAGTGATTTCCTATCAAGCACTCAAGGCGCCTATGGATGACCAAAGTTAGGTGTTGCTCACATCTCCCACTAACAAAAAGTTTAGTGAAGTTAATATGGTCTAGTAAAGTTATCTAAAATAAAACAAATTCCTACGGGTACCAGTGGGTAAAATAACCTGGGCAATAATTGAGATTTTACGGTAAGGTTATGGGAACTCTTGAGGGAACATACTCAAGAATACTGAGAGAATCAACGCAATCAATATAGTGTAAATGATGCAAAATATGCTACGAGAAAAGCATTTGTACCAAGTTTTCAAAGGTAATTATAAGACTTATTTTCCGGATTGCTTCATCAATTTCATGTATCGAGGAAAGGAATCCAATTGGCCTCTCAACAAATCGAAAAAGCCAAATTTTGCTATTTATATCGGCCCTATGGCAAGCAAACCTCTAACCCAAACATTTCGTTGCATCAACAGAAACATTTGAGTTTTGTGAGGTTAACAGCAATCGTAAGAGAAACGGTTTTACTGTCCCTACATGATGAGTGCAAACAGCACGAAACCGGTCGTGGGGTGTGTGTGTGACGGAAAAGCATGCAAATGAATACTTTGGTTCATGGTTATGGGTTTAAACCCATTAAACATGTGTTTGGAGACGTGATTGAACAGGTTGGTCGTAACAGCCTTATACAACAGTAGCATACAAGCGCTCCTTGTTCACCATTCCTCCACTGTTTCAAGCGCATGCGAATCCTGATCTTACTGTCCCTACCTGATGAATGCTAACAACATGAAACCGGTCGTGGTGTGTGTGTGACGGAAAAGCATGCAAATGAATAGAAAAGGTTTTCATTTAAAAAAAATTGAGTAATAGCACAGTGTTTAAAATTTAGGTAGTAATATGATCATGTCAGCACACAGATATATCGATCATGATTTGATTTCATGTTGGGAAACAAAAGAAGTATAATGCAAGATAACATAAAAACCAGCGTTGTGCTTCATTTTTAATTTGCAAAAGAGCCGGTACGCTTTTGGCCAGTTAGCTTATATCACACCTAAATTTGGCTTATTCCGCTGATCGACAAAAATATGTTTATCAACTTAAACGTTCCGGAAGAAAAAGTACTGTTTCGTCACGTAGATGGATCAAACTGCAATTATCGTTGATTTTAATGTAATTCATTGTCTACATCAACCGGAGAATGTCACAAATACTTTAGCAAATGTTTTAAAATTTTGCCAAATTTAAAATCGATTGATGTTAATCCGCTAAGCAGATTCCTGTCATCGCAGTGAGTGCTTCCCCTCTAAAACCTAATCTCTCGCTATTCAAATCCAAGGTACAAGCTAATACATTCCTCTATATATAAGTTATTGGATTAAAAATGTGAATTTAGAACCCATAACATCGTTTGGTACATTCCGGGATAACGTTTTCATATTTTATAAAATATTCATAATTCGTTCAAGCTTCGAATATCTATTGAGTAACCAACTGGAACTCCTTTGAAACTATGAAGGCATAAATACGTAACAGTGTCCTAAAATACATTAAACCTTTAAGTTTTTACTGTAATTTTAGAAGAATTTGAAAATTTTTGGTTTCCTTTCCCTCAGATTTTGACTAATGGTACGAACTATGAAATAATTTTGCACTTTCATATTTTATTTTGCTCGTAAAATTTCCCGGACAACTGTTCGACGCAGTGGTATGTCAAAACCGAAAAATTTCGTATTTTCGGAAAAAATTGCCAGGTTTACATGTCACGAAACGTCAAGTAAAACCATTGAGGGCAGTTTTTTCTGTCTCCATTCAACTCTATAGAGGTAATCATTGAAAAGTATTTGCTCAGTGGGTATTTGGGAGATTTTTCCAGTTCATTATAGATTAAAATCAGTGACCATTGTACTATGAATAATTTTTTTGTGGAAAAATTCAGGAAATTATCTCACGTGCACCAATTAGCACTAATAAAATTAATGAATAACATGGTGTCATAAAAATCAAAATGCATTAATATTAATTTATTAAATGACCTTTGTCAATGACAACGTTGCATAATACGATGTAGAGGTAAATTTGAAATTCACACCTCACGCGAAATCTGGTGTACAGACTTTCCCAGACTTTGCTGAAACCTTTCATTTATTAAAGTACATATACAGCTCAACCGATTTTTTGTCGTTTAACATCATAAGATGATTGATGAGGATTGATTTTAGCCAGCAATGTAACAGTTGAAAAATGTTAAACAGGAATCACTATATGATTCTTCATTTACACACCGTGGTTCGCTGTTCGAACACTATTTAAAACGGGATTCAAAATGCCACTTTGTTTAACACTGAACCACTGAGTCAATGTTCACTTAAACTGATCTTACTGTCTCCACCTGATGACAGCAAACAGCCAGAAACTGGTTATAGTGAGTAAGTGCGGGTGATGTGAGCAACACATTAATTTGGTCATCCATAACCGCCTCGAGTGCTTGACCAAAAATCACTATGTGATTCTATGTTTGAACATCGTGGTTCGTTGTACGAACCCTATGTAACAGTGGCATTCCATTGTAAATTTGTTTACCGCTTATCCACTGTTTCAAGACTCAGTGAAACTTATCTTACTGTTTCCACCTGATAACAGCAAACGACCAGAAAACAGTAGTGGTTTGTTTGTGCGGGGGATATGAGCAACGCATTACATTGGTCATCCCATAGTGCCTAGAGCGCTTGACCATTAATCACTATGTAATTCTGATTTTGATCACCGCGGTTCGTTGTACCAAACACGACACAAAGGTTCAACATTTTCGGTAGACTTCCTTGTGGAATTAACCTCGTTGCTGTCCAAGGTCTTCCGGAACGCTGTTTGTGGACGTTCTGAACCATTCAATCATCTTCAAACATAACTCTGAATCGAATTATGGTAACTCGAATAGAGAGGTCTTCTTGAAATTTCTTCATGGAATTTCTTTGCCTTTCGACTACATTTCCATATTTCCAGTAGCATTTTGAAATTGGTTGTCTTACTTCGGATTCGATTCTGGCTATTATTGTAGTGTTAGGGACTCGATCTGCCACAAAATTTATTATTAAAATGAAAATTAATTAAAAGCATTTTAATGAAATTGTATGTCTAACCAACAAATTATAAAATCAACAGTAAACAACGTGTTTTCAATCATTTTTATATGTATAGATTTTTCGTGATACGACCTATAACTGCCAAACTCTTTGATTGGCTTTTGGTTTTACGGTTCCAAACGTGAAATGATTTATTGATTAAAATTAAGAAGGATTGTTTATCTTAAATTTAAGCTGAAAAAAGTTGAATGATTTTGAAATTTTCACGTGATTTTTGAGGAAAGATTATCATCAAGCTTGGGACGAATAATCGCAAAACATCGACGATAAAACGTATTCCCAACAAAAAATGACAAACGGATTGAACCTGCGCTTTGATTTAAATGTGTTAGCAATATTCAATTTTTTTCGAACGTTGAGAACTTTTGAATTTGTAGGCAAACCCAGCGATGTTGAAAGTCTCTGATATTTTAGGTATTTGCATTTTTTAATCTGAAGTTTCGCAAATGAATTGTAAAGATATTGAGTCCATGGCTGTGTTTGGCTTGCTTCTGTCGATGCCAACACTGGATAAACATCACGAGCACATGATGGTTTCATTTTTCGACACTTTTAAAATGATTTGGAACTTTAACTGTATAAAACTGACTGAGGGTCTTGGAGATTGCTCTCCTTATCAAGGCTCCACGTTTATAGAAGCTACTATAAACGGGATGTCTGACCCAAATTCCTCCGACATTAAAATGGTTAAGAAGCTCAAGGAGTCCGCTCATCCGGAGGTTCAGCTGAAAACATCGGATTCATATTCAAAATCCACAGCGTAAAGACCGCAAAAATTATTAGTGAAATCTGTTACAACATACAGGATTATCTTTAAAGTGTGTGCCTGTCGCTCTCGCTGGTCGCCTGATGTTTCAAATGCCTCCGATCGAATAGCTATCGTATCCACTTTTGATGGTATTTTGTGCGGTCACTTTCCGTGTCAAATTTGAGGGATTTAGTTAAACCTGTAGATGAAGAAGAGGTGAAGAGGTGAGCGTTTTTAAGACACTCCGGTAAATTCGAATCAGCTTTGCCTTCACGTTGAACGATTTGCAGATCTCTGGATCTGTTTGACATCACAAAGTGCATTTTCCGATTATTTTGAAGCCATAGGGACAAACTGAGCAGTGAACAAGTTTTCTATCTGTGCCTTTAACGTTTGTGTTCCAAAATTTAATATGAGCGTGCAATTACCCAGGTTGCATTGCTGGACACTTTCTAATACAAGTTTAATATTCGTTTGGTTCCTTCCGACAATTTTTACACATGTAGCTCACGCCAAGAATGATTTCATCATTCAGAAGCAAGGTATACTTAATTTGCATAAAATTATTAAAGTTTTACTGCATCGCAATCCAATTTAAAGATATAATACATTACTAGTTATTCCTTAAATTAACCGAGATATATCAGCTTAAATTACACGTCCCAATATTCATTATGTGTGAAAGTTTCGATGAACATTTGGTTTATGATAGGCGATAATCTCATAGCAAAGTTGATTTAATAAAACTCATTGGCTTAAAATTTTGATTTTCAGGTTTTTTGGAACAAAATCGGTATCGATTATCCTTTGACAGTTGCGGGCGAACGCTTCGTTCCTGATCAACGAATAAGTGCGCAATTTAAACCGCCGGATGTATGGGAGTTGATAATTCCCCAGGCGACTCTCAATGATACCGGCGTTTACACATGTACAACGAGTTCCCCTGATCTGAGTATAATTCCGACGACGTCTTCAGAACGCACTGTTGGAGAATCGACTAAACTACTCAACGATATGCCTCACACTAACGTGGAACATAAAAATAGAGATTATCACGTCACTGTTGGTGAGTTTTGATGATATTGTAGATTCTGAACTGGCTCGATGTTGACATGATCTGGCCGCATAAATAATTTTGTTCAGCGAAAATAGGATCGTCGATTTATTTTGATTTACATGAGTCAATATATTT
>JACCGJ010009818.1:0-22444 GCA_013407085.1 Atriophallophorus winterbourni | reverse complement strand
ATATATAATTATTGTCGAATTGCATGAGAATTCACGAATGGCGATATTGTTCAGAACTGACTCGTTTGAACGTTAAGAGTTGCGTCATTCCAGTCTCTGAATCTTAAATCTCGCGCCCGTCTGCTTGAAACATTCAACGGTGAGTTCTTGCTTACATCATCAAAAACGTCAAACGGTTAATTGCCACTGATTTGATGTTTAAGTAAAGTGCATTCCTAATGTTTGATTGCCCATTCAGTTAACATGTATACTTTATTTTTGTCTTAGTATTTGATATGCTTTGAGCATTCATGGTGCCGGGTAAATTACGAAGATTTGTTTGATAATCATCAGATTACTTGTTTGTAACACTGAACAAAATTATTTTTGACTTGCCTGAGAATTCGCGAATAGCGATATTGTTCAGACCTGACTCGTTTAAACGTTGAGAGTTGCGTCATTCCAGTTTGCAGCATCTTAAAACTAGCGCGTTGCAGCTTGAAACATTCAACAATGAGTTCTTGCTCACATCTTCAGAAACGTCAAACGGTTTATTGGCATTGATTTCATGTTGAAGTATAGTGCATTCCTAGTGTATTATTGCCTATTCAGGTAACATGAATACTTTATTTTTGTCTTAGTATTTCATATGTTTTAAGCATTCATGATAAGGTTGAAATATATAGATCACCGAGTAATTATTTACATTGAACGAAAGAAAGAGAAAGAAATAACGAAAGATAGATAATTAAATAGATAGATAGATAGATAGTGAGATAGATAGATAGATAGATAGATAGATACATAGATAGATAGATAAATAGATAGATAGATAGATAGATAGATTGATTAATTGATTGATTGATTGATTGATTGATTGATTGATTGATTGATTGATTGATTGATTGATTGATTGATTGATAGATAGATAGATAGATAGATGGATGGATAGATAGATAGATAGTTAGAGAGATAGATAGATAGATAGTTAGATGTTTCTCAGTTTTTAATATTTAGCAAAACATTAACCGAACAAAATCGCGAGACCCAAGCCGAACGATCCTGTTACCAATCGGTGTTCTACGGGCCTTCATCGCATACGTTGATTGAAGTTTTATTGATATATGGTTAATCAGACAATAATGGGATGGTGACAAGCAAGTTCGTTTAAAATAAGCATAGTCTTTAAACAAGACAGTTAACTTCAAACCCAAACTGATGTCATTACCTGCTCAATTAATTCAGGAAACATGTTACATAACATTTTGCCTCAAACACTGAACTTCATAGGTCAAAAAGGAGTTTTAAACGATCCAGCATTGATAGTTAGAATATTCATTCCCCATCGTAGCGGATCCTGTGCTAAAATTGAATAAATCTGTTCAATCAAGATTCTTATTACCACTCTCTATCTGTCAATTTGACAGTGTTTTGTTTATCCATAACAAACCCATGCAACTATTCAATTAAACCTTATACGTGCACACAATTGTGGACTATACGGCGCAAGCTTTGGCACCATGGTTGTGGAAAAGGTATCGCTCTACTCAAAAGGATTTATCATAACGCAACTAAAATGACTAACGGATTCAAGATTCAAGATTCAAGATTCAAGATTTATGGTTAAAAAAGCAAATTGCTGTACAA
This sequence comes from Atriophallophorus winterbourni, assembly GCA_013407085.1. Lineage (NCBI taxonomy): Eukaryota > Metazoa > Platyhelminthes > Trematoda > Plagiorchiida > Microphallidae > Atriophallophorus > Atriophallophorus winterbourni. The sequence continues at coordinate 20,818 of JACCGJ010009818.1, read as the reverse complement.
TACCATAGGATATACGTATAAAAAATTATATAAAAAAAAATCGTTACTTGTATGATCATGTCCATGTTCTTCATAGGTGGAGCAAAAATAATCCTCAATGGCAACACAGACTGAGGGAAAAGAATCTTTGGATGGACGGTAGTTCCGTGCGTTAAAATTTTATAGACATCAATAGGTAGGGGCCAACGCAGTAGTTCTCAACATAAGGTTTCGTAACCTTTGTTTAAAGATGTGCTCGTTCGATGAGGTAACAATATCTATCGGCAAGCTATTCCACAGGAAGCATACACGAACAGCGAAGAAGTGACGACGACAATTCAATCGTGAGTGTGGGATTTGAAGGGTCAAAGGGTGGCTGCGTGTGGGGACAACGGAACGAAACTTGAAGAGGTGTTTGAGAGGGTGGGATTTCGCGTAGATGATTCGATATGTCAGAGTGAGGTCGTGTAGGATACGTCTGCGCTCGAGGGTGCACAGTCCAAGTCTGGTCAGTCGCTGCTCAAAGGGTAAATTATTCAATCCGGTAACCGTTTTGGTTGCCTTGTGATAAATTCGTTCGAGGAGCGAGATGTTTTTTTCCATCCATGGCGTCCAAGCTTGTACAGCGTAGTCAACGACAGGATGTATGTAAGTGTTTAGTAATTTCACGAGTGAGTGTGGTGGGAAACGTCCGAAAATGCGTTTCAGTAAACCTAGCAAGCTGCACGCACGCTTGTAGACGGCTTCGCACTGTAGGCTGTTCTTCAAAGTGCCAGACACCAAGATTCCGAGATCTTTTTGTGATGTACTCCATTCAAGCGGGTGGCTGCCAAGTGTATAGGGAAAGGGAAAGGGTTTTCCGACTTGCAACATTTTGCACTTGCGGAAATTAAATGGCAGTTTGTTTTGGATTGACCACTGGTGCAGTTTATTCAAATCTCCTTGCAGAACTTGACAGTCCTCGATAGAGTTGACCTTCGTCCAGATTTTTACGTCGTCTGCGAATAAAACAAGCTTACATGCTAGTAAGTTCGGTAGATCGTTTATAAATAAGAGAAACAGTATCGGACCGAGAACCGAACCCTGAGGGACTCCGCTCGTGGCTTCAATTGTTCGAGAAGTTTCACCATCTATTCTGACTTTTACTTTGCGTCCAGACAGGTAACTTGTGAACCATGTTAGTAGGTTTCCGATGACGCCAACATTCTGCAGCTTCTGAAGCAGTAAGGAGTGATTCACTCTGTCGAATGCTTTAGATATATCTAAGTAACCGGCATGAACGGAACCCCCTTGGTCTAGTGCTTGCGTCCAGTCATTTAGAGTCGTGAGTAAGTTAGACAGGCATGAATATGTTTTCCTAAATCCGTGTTGTGTGAAAGTTATTAGCTGATGGTTCTCGAGATGTTCAACAAGTCGTTCACACACCAGGCGTTCCAAAATTTTAGAAACCGCTGAAAGAAGCGTCACGGGGCGGTAATTCGCCGGATCAGAACGACTGCCCCCTTTGTAGATTGGTGTGATAACACCGGTTTTCCATTGAGTTGGTACGGTTCCCGTATTCAATGAGTGCCTGAATAGATCACTTAGTGGGCCACAAAGCTCCAGCTCGCATGACTTCAGAACAGCGGGTGTTATTCCATCCTCTCCTGGTGATTTGCGAACGTTCAGCCGGCGTAGATGCTTTCGCACAACCGTAGGATTTACCTCGATGTTGCTAAGGCATTCGACTTGTAGTGGGTGCGGCAAAGACGTCAGCGTTGACACGTTCTTTGGACAAAATACTTGCGCATAAAATGATATTAGGGCATCAGCTGTATCCTTGACATTATCAGTCAGTCCGTTCTCTGTCTGGATAGGAAATACACCTGGTTTAACCTTGGTCGCGGTGTTTACGATGGTGTACAGCAACTTAGGATGTCGTTCCATCTGGTCGATCAGCTTAAAATGGTGATATTGCTTGTCTTCTCGAATTAAGGACGTCACCTTGTTACGAAAACTACGAAAGTGTTCCCAAGATGCGTCTGTTCGTGTTATTTTATGTGCAGCCCATGCGGAATTTCGCATGGCTATCCACTTCCGAGTGCGGCTTCGGAGTTTGAAGCAAAATGTTCTTGATTTCCTTTTGGGAACACAAGTAGAATTTTCGTCTAGTTTTGTACCGATATAACTTAACAGACTAGAACAATGAGTATCTGCATTCGTGAGATCGAGATGTTTTTCCTCCATAATCGTAATGGCACCGCGAAGGCCGAAGTAATCGACTCTCCTGATGAACTTAACGTCGCCCGACGCCCTTCGGGCGTTGCACACGAATTCGAAGGACAACACAAGATGGTCACTTAGCCCCAAAGGACTATGATACTGCACTGACTCCACTGCTGTTGCTTCGGAGGTTAAAACCAGATCTAGAATTGATGGTTCATTGAGTCCCCTTTGTCGAGTGAATGAACGGACATGGTTGTATAGGGGAGTGAAAGTGATAATCTCACGGAATTTGTACTCAAGGGATTGCTGAGTATGCACACTTTTGGAGTAGAGATGTGGGAGGTTAAAATCACCCATTATTAACAATTGGCATCCTCTAAGGTTTCCAGCGTTGCGCATCATTTGTAACAACGTTTCATTGTGGGCATCGGAAGAGTTGGGCGAGCGGTAGATCACACCAAGTATACAGTTCTCTCCAGTTTCCAAGCGAAGGCTACACCACATGGTGTCCTCTAGCTCAAACGTTGTGTCAGGTACAGCTGTGCATTGAAGACGCTCGTTGTAATACAAAGCAACTCCACCACCTGATCTTGAACGGTCTCGTCGAAGTAGGATCATGTTGGGAAGTGCCAGCTCGCAAATCTATCCTTTGAGTAGGGACTGCTTAGACTTGGATTGTGCGCTCTCGATCGACGGCGCATCAGATCTGAACTATTCGTGACGTACCGAGTAATGCATACGGCTTTCCATCCACTCAGATATATCTTTAAATAGGGTTCCAATCTCTCTACCCGCAGTCACAATCAGACCCGTTAAATAACACATATCCAATTAAAATGTCGCCGGTACTTTCATACAGTCTGTGTATGCTTTATGTGCAACACTTTACGGCAGAAATGGTGTCCCTTAGTGGCCCATTAGTGCCGAAATACACGTCCAGCCAACACTTCCCAACTTCATGTCAAACTTGTCATTACGTTTACTCCATCTAAGAGTCATAAATCTTGAATTTTGAATGCTGGAGCATACAAAGGCTTAAACCAGACCAGGGAGAAATTTTCTCGTAATTTTAATTCAAGGTGCTATTCAATAAATTAGGTTTATTTCAGTCATACAGATAGGAACCAACCGATTTTAGGCTCACTTATTCTGTTTGTCGTATCGATGCGTTTATGCATAACTTGTTCCTTTGTTGCAATAGCTGCATAAACGTTGACAACGATATTTAATTGTTTATTTCCGGTGCCAGTGACTGCACGTTACGCGACTTTTGAGAGCAACGCTCTGAGTTTTGTGAAAAAAGTTTATCGGCTTAATAAAGCATGCCATCGTGTCGATACCATTTGCCCAAGTTTCAGCTGTGCAGATTTCAGTGAGTGAGTTGTGTGTGACAATCGCACGGAGAGACCGACAACTACTTGTCATGGTCATCTAGTGATCACAGTAAAGTTTAAATAGCTATTGAATTATGTTCGGGAAAATCCACAGGCATCCAAATGCGAATCTGATCAACATATTTCCGAAAATCTTTGAAGCAGACTGCAACCTCTCTCGGACTATTGATGCCTGGGGTCGAATATAAGAAGGTTTATTTTAAACATTTACGAGACTTCTTACATTAGTTTGAGCTTATGAAATGCACACTGCCTTGTGGTTCAAGCTTTTTAGCCAAAGGCTCCGGGTGGGGCCCCATAAGCCAACCCCCTACTTCGGCCTGGGCAACCGAGTAGTATCACGCTGACATCCAATTATTAATATAAAGGTAAAAATGACAGATCCCGTGCTCCCAAGCTCTCTTCTCAAAATGCTTTACATGATCTTACACCGCAAGCAAACTTTTGTCTTACCTGTTTTCCGTTTTGTCGTTCTTTGTGTAGCCCTGACAGAAGTGCAGCTTGTTCATCGAGGTTTATAAATTCAGCCACTTCGAATATTTTGCCTGCTCCGAATGCCTCCAGAGCGTTCTTCCGCCCGCGCGTACCATTCAAATTAGCGGCGTTTAATGTACGAACTTTAGCTAGCATCGGGCAACAGGCAGCCTTAGCTCGCACACTTGATAGCCTCGATGTCGATGTGTGCTGTTTCTCGGAAACACGCATGCATAGCTCTAGCTTAGTTACACGATTGTCTAACCCCACAATACCTACACCTGTCCACTGATGTCGATGTCATGGTATCTGGTAAAGGTAGTGTCGGAATCGTCGTGAGTGAGCTAGCTGAGGTCGCACAGTTAAACTGGATCCCAGTCGACAGTCGTCTGCGTGCAGTAAGACTACAGGGTTCGTGCAACCTGGCAACCGCAACCTGTTTGTGGTTGCTGCCTACGCACCGACTAATTATAGCTGTGAAGATGACAAGGATGAGTTTTATGGAGGATTACAAGAACTCATTAGACTTGCATCGAAGAGTGACATCGTTGTCCTAGTTGGTGACATGAATGCACGTGTAGGCCGTCTATCTTCGAAAGAGCATTTTGTGGGTGTAAGATTTTGTCTCGATTGTCATCGTAATGACAATGGCGGAAGATTGCTTTGCTTGTGCTCAGAGCACAGACTCTAACTTGCCAGCACTAACGTCCGCCATTCGAAGCGTCACTGCTCCACCTGGAGATCTCCATCGGCGGCCTTGTTCACGCAAATTGACCATATTGCTATCAGCTATTCGTGCCGAGGAAGTGTGTAAGATTGCCGTTCATACAGGGGCACCTGTCTAGAGTCCGATCATGCTTTAGTCTGTGCTAATCTCTCGATGCGTTTTGGTGGGAAACGTAGAAATATTGCGAGGCAGTTGAATGTTGCCAGGTTTAATTATCTCCCGGTTCTCCGACGGTTTCAGGCCAATTTGAGTTTGCATCTTTCTACAGTTCCCCAAAATAATATTGATGAACAATGGAGTGGGATTCAAACCTCCTTGGAAACAGCCGCGTTGGATAGTTGTGGGTTGACTTCCCGTGTAGCTCAACACGGGGTTTCTGCGAATTTTCTCTAACTAATGGACCAACGTCGGTTGCTTTCTTCTGGTATTATACATGATGCGTCACGAAGGCTAATTAAACGTAAACTGGTTGTGAGGTTAAGAACCGAAATGAAAAATTTGTGGAGTTCTAAGGCTACGAAAATGGAATCTGTGGCATCTGTAGGAAATTTCAGAAAATTGTTACAACTCATCATAACTACTGGAATCGGGTGACCAGGCATCAGAGAGTTGATACGTGAAGCAGATGGTTCGCCACTTCTTAACATGCAGAGGCGAATGGAGCGATAAACAGATCATTTTGAGGCACAGACTTACTGGCTTCATGCACCCAATGATTTCAAGGTTACGGAACACTGTACTCCATGGTCGATTTCAGAGATGTACAATGTACACCGGAGCCTTAAAAGCTATCGTGTAGCAGGTGCTGAGACGTGGGTACCGTATTTGTTCAAAGATGGCGGTTTCGCTTTAGTTCGCGAAATTCAAGCGCGGTTCGCCAGCATATGGGCTGAGGTACGCGTTCCGAACCCATGGAGAGAATCACTAATTGCTCCGATATTTGAAAAAGGGACGGCGCGATTCCTTTGAAAATCATAGGTGTATCAGTTTCATTTTATTAGCTACTTCACCGATTGAGTACCAAACGGGAAGAGCGAATTCGTGAGGCGCAAACTGGGTTTCGTGCCGGTCAATGATGCATAGATCAAAATTTCCACACTCCGTCAGTTACTGGAGCAACGACACGCATTTCGTAGAACAACTATCGTGGTATTCCTTGACATCCTAGCGGCATTCATTTCAATCGATCGCGAAAGTCTTCGGAACTGTCTGCTGGTTGCCCGAGAAGTATGTTTGGATCTTGAAAGCATTATATTGAGAACTTCGGGTATCGTTCGAGCGTACGGACAATTGTCGTCAACGTTCAATATCTCCAGCAGAGTGCGGCAGGGCTGCCCAATCTCGCCGTTCCTTTTAAACTTCGCGAAGGACGATGCCCCAAGGAAAGCTTTAGCTGGTCTGTTGAGCGCAGGTGTTGAACTTCTACTAGGATAAGCTAGCGGGTGCAGCGTTTGCTAAACTTCGCCATTTGTGGCGTCGACGCGATGTTTCACTCCATACTAAAGGCCGAGTGTGCAACTCAGTGGTGCGGGCTACACTCCTATATGGCTGCGAAACCTGGTCTATCCAAGGGGAGGATGTCCATCGGCTTCCTGCTTTAGACACACGTTGCTTGCGTAGGATTGTTCGCATTCGGTGACAGCATCGTGCTACAAATATAGATGTCTGCAATCGGGTGTTTGGAACAGGTGGCCACGCTCTGAGAGAAATGCTGATGATTGCTCGTTTGCGAAGGTTGGGACATGTTTCAGGGATGCTTTTTCACCGTTTACCATACCGCGCCTTATTCGCGAAACCTTGGCAGAAGCTAGGAAAAACGATCGGGTTGCCAGTCCATGACGTGGCGCGTTGGGATGAAGAAACTTACCATAGAGCTAGGCTGAGTTGGGCGTATTCGTTTGCTTGGTGTCCAAAAACTCCACCTTATAGTTGGCTGGAAACCACACAAGATATGACTGTGAATCGAAGTCAGTGGCGCCAGTGCTTTTTATTATGTGTCATAATTTTTATCCGGTATTATTTTACATATATAAAAAAACACAAAATCGCATGCAGTAAAACCACATAAACAAGATGCTTTTTGGGCATTTGCTTTTGCATACCTGACAAGGAGATCACATCGGTTGGATGATCACAACATATGTTAGTGGCTCCTTCTCGACTGGTCGGGCATATGACGCTACTCAAATGTGCCTGGAGAAACATTCATGAAGGTTTAAGAAAGAAAGAAAGAAAGAAAAATCGCGATCGGTCAAACGGTGGACGGTAGCTCAGGCCGTAAGTCATGAGACCACAATGGTGAAGGTCCTGGGTTCGAATCCGACCCTAGACAGGATATGCACTGCTGATGAGCTCAAGTAAGAGCGAAACTCGAGTCCAGTGCTTCCAACGTGCACCGTCGTGATGAACTTTGTGAATATTTCAAAGAACTTGGTACTGATGAGTAGTCTCTAAAACATAATGAACCAACTCTCCAAGCACTCTATATTCCGCTTACCTGCTTTCCCTTTTTCACGCGCTCGATTCTCTGCTTTTCCTGCGTCATATTGCTTGGCACTTTGTCTGGCTCCAGACTTGTGCTTCATGATGATGATGATGATGATCGAGTGGTTTATGTTGCTTTCTCGTTGCTATATTTTATTAAGCCTTCACATGTTGGCCATTATCCTTTTTGATTTACCTTCTCAGGTATAATCGACGTTGACCACGTCCAACTTGACTACTTTTCGAACATTCCTCTTTCATACTCGAATCTCATCAACACCCCGTTGCTTGTCGCACCAGTTCAATTTTCTAAGCCCTCAATGCAATGTTAATGGACCAATGACGTTTTTCACCCTTTTACACTCACACGTGACTATAAATGCCTTACTAACCTGGCCCGATGTTTTTACTCGTTGTCTTGTAAATACTAAAATAATGTTGATTCCTCAGCCTTCAACGTTGGTTGATCTCTCTCACCCTATCAACGTTTCATTTTTTTGCTGATGTTCAATGTCATTCCTTGTGTATTTAATTTTTTTGCTAAAATGAGATTAAAATATAAGTTTTCGGAAGGTCGTTTTACCGTTCTAGCGAGCTTGAGTGGTCATGATTTCTTGCAGGCCTAGCGTTTAATTATTTGTCCTATTCCCGTTCAAAAACGTGTATCTGATCGACGCAATGTTGGAAGGTTTGTCGTACCATACAAGGCGCAAACGGGTATTGACAGCAGTAATGGGAAAATGAACACGATCCTGTCCAATGTATGAACCGAACACATCTCCAGAGCTTGGTTCCACAAAAGCCGCATACGAGCATTGGTCGTAGCGATGTGATAAAGGAAACTGTTCTGGATCACCTGCCACATGGATTACGTTAGGAATCTTCGGGTAGCTTAATCGCATGTTTATTTTACAGATCCGTGGAGCTTTTCATTGTTGAATAGCTTATTTTCGAGCTGAAAAGCTTTGGATGCCTTAAATTGATAAAGACAGGAAATTGAGCCTCCTCGCGCTCTCTTAACCCTTAACTGCCTGAATTATGTTTTACATCGAAATAATTTTTTTCTCCTGCATTTTTGTGATGAAACTGCTCTCCTTATATGGGGACAGAAAGTATTTTTTAGTTTTTTTATATATTACGGAAAATAAAAAAATGGGACAAATTCGGTACAATCGTCCTGTGGTGGCACCTTTTTCATTGATTTCCAGCTGTAGTCAGCTATATGAGACATAAAAGTTATAAAAAGATTGCTCAATTAAATTTTTAATGTGAAACACACACAAGGTAGAAAAATAGGTTGAATAGAAAATAATGTATTTCCTTCATGCAGTCATCGCGATCAAAACCCATGGAATGCCGCAAAACAGTTTTTATGCATGGCTAAGCATAAGTGGACATTGCATTTGGCGCATAATATCTTCGTTTTTCCAGGATAGTTTTTGAACCTGCATCGGTTTCTTTTTTTCTCGACACAAGGCACATGTGCCACTTGGTCCAACCTCACAACGTCGGATAGGGCTCCACAGCTTCTTTTTGCTTCACCTCTTAGAGATGGGCGTCCACGTTTAGTAGGCAAGGAAATTTTTACCTGCTTGGGTAAGGGTGAAAGCTACCTCAAGTTTGAAGGAAGCAAGCGGGAGCACTTCTTTTTTTGGAAGAGAAAGCCTCTTGCAGTCTCTACGATAACAAAGCCATGAATTGACTATTGCCATGTCAATGAAGTGATAAGCTTTCTTTGATTTCATGCTTATTCTATACAAAGAAAGAAGATGGTCTGCCAAATCTACACCACCCATTGACTTATTCTATCGTTTCACAATAATAGGGCAACGTACTTCAATGGACCTCTTTGTAGTTTTATCAAATCTACGGACAGTTGATAGAGGATTTGCCCTGGCAAATGTAGACACCAAATTGACTACTTTGTTGTCGTACCAGCGAACCAGGGTGACCCTTGAATGTCCCTTCACCAGTTCTTTCTCCTCAAAGGAACCCCTGCCTTTTTTCATTAGGCGCTTGTCATTCTTCATGTTTTTTGGTAAGCAAGCTAATCGTGGCAATCTAACTGTGCCGCAACAAAATATTCCCACATCTGTCAAGTATTGCAGAAGGGGCACAGAGGTGAACCAGTTATCAAAAAATACAAGATGGTTCTCATTGAAAGGAATGGTCTTGGCAAGATGTAGCACAATATCTGAGCTAGCACCGATGTTTGGGACGTTGGAATCATCTATGGGGGATATTTTCCCAGTATATGGGATGAAATCGCACATCATTCCACGATCGTCAGCGAGTACGAAAAGTTTGTAGCCAAACGTTTTAGGTTTATTTGGCAGGTATTGTTTGATCCTTGATCTGCCGTTGTATGCCGGATGTCACATATTTGAGACATATATTCCGACAGTCATATTTCGCACAGAAAAATATTTCATCATTCGTGTATACGTTCAATGTGTTCAGAAGATGTCTATAAATGAAGCAAAAAATTATCAATGTATATACTTACAAGGTTTTTCAGCCATTGCACGCAGAAAAATGAAGCACGGAGCGAAATTTCACAAGCGTCACATCACTTCCGAAGTTTGTTGACAACTGGCGCGCCGCATGGCTCAGCCGTCTCAAACGCATACCAAACGAGAGCAGAACGTGTGCCGATTCCGATACCCCCGGCATACGAAAGTGATCTGTCTAATTTAACCTATCATATACCTTTAAATTTTGTGTACCGAATTTGCCCCATTCGTCCGTTAAGGGTTAAATATAGAAAGCGATCACATTTGATTTCATGTTCCTCTTACATTTTTAATTGGTAAACTTGTCAACTCTTTCACGTGCTACTAGCTTTTGAGTCAGCGCGCTATTTGAGAATGTTTTTGTTTTAACCCTTTAGCGACCAACTTTTTTTGCTGATTAAGAAAAAATATTTTTGTAAATTTTGCAAAGACCTTCTGCATACTGATGGAATGACGCACACTGAGAGCCAGACAGTCTAAGAACGATGCTTCGACATGTCTGGACTCGTTCAAACCTCGCAGCAACCGAATATTTTTCACTGTTTAATTATTAGAACAGTTATCCAAAAGAGGACCGTATGGTCCTTTTGGTCGCTAAAGGGTTAAATTAAGTTTCAGTTGTAATAATGTTGATGTTTCAAAGCAATTCTTTCCTTGACGTGCTTTTGTCCATCCGGTACGCAAACACTGTCGCTCGAATTACTTAATCGCGTTCCTCAGAAAGAGCAGTCATATCATAACATAACATCAGAAGTATTGCATGCAATCAAAGGAAACACAGCTGGACTGTATCAGCTTTCACTTTGCTAGTCACTAGATCCAGCCAAACTGATTTTATTATGCATGTGATGGCGAGACAGGACGAGTTCAGTCACCCATGCCCGCTAACCGCATGCGACCAACCAATCTGCCCTAAATCCTGTCTCAAAAGTGGTTAAAATAGTCATGAAGAGTTTGCAATGAATCGGTTATAGCAAGATTTTGGTAACGTTTGGCTTCTGAACACAGAAGCTTAGTCAGACCAAGGGTGTCGGTACGAACAGTGTTAAGATTTAAATGACATTTTCTCGACCGATCCTGGGTTCGCGAGATCAAGACACGCCGAGGTCATGGCCACAAAGACCGAAGACAAAAGAAAAACAGGTGCGTAAGTTCAGCACTTTGTTAACTTCAGACGATAAATGTACCTGTTCTAGTTCTTTTGACCATATTCTAAGGCTAACCATATTCTAAAAGCTGAGGATGTTATTCCATGCGTAGAATCCGCCCTCAACCAGCTACCCGAAAATCAGGCAGATACACTGCGAAACGGTATATCTAGTATTATCATAAAACAACAACTATAAAGGATGAACCTTGCGCGAGATGCACAACAAGCACTCCTTAAATTCTGAAAAGAAGAGGAAATAGTGATCAATAAGGCTAAAAATTCAAGGCGACCGTGATTCTTTCTAAAAGTGATTATAGAGATAAGGCAGAGTCACCTTGCTGAATGTCCGTATCTAGTTATTGACAACCGTAGAGCTACGACCATTATGAATAACCGTAAGACTGTTGTTCCAAAATATGCTCAAACACCCAGGCTCTATGGACATCCGAAGATACATAAGCTATGCGTTCCCTTGAGGCCCATTGTGACGACAGTTGATCCCCAACCCACGAATTGGCTAAGTACCTCGCTCAGCTTTTGAAACCACTGATTGGAACAAGAATACTTTTATTAAGAACTCGTTTGATTTTGTTCGCCGCTTAAGTACCGTAACAGTTGGGGAGGATGAGCTGATGGTTAGTTTTCACGTAAGATCCTTGTTCACGAATGTTGACACTAAAAGCGCTTCAGAATTATCGAGGATTTCACTCAACTGTGATTTACATCCATTGTCCACATCGACCGAAGGAGGCTAACAACAACAACTCAACTCCGATATGACCTTGAAGGATCGTACACACTTGAGTATACAACAAATCATCAACGGTGTAGCAATTTGTCTAAATATGAACCACTTCTTATTATATGGACAAGCAAAACGATGTTTTATCGATGGGCTCACTTATTTCCCCATTGCTGGCGAATATGTACACGAAGCACTTGGAAGAGATAGCTTTGAGTAACGAAGCGTTAAAACAAAAAAATATGGTGGCGCTATGTCGACGATTCATTCGTCATCATAAAGCGAAACATACTATAAGCATTTCATAGTTAACTCAATGATATAAATCCGAATATCCAGGTCAGAAAAGAAACCGAGTCTACGGAAGGAACACTTCCGTTCTTGGACTAACTCGGCAAGATAGCGGCAAGATAAGAACAAAGGTATATCGTAAGCCAAACGACACGGATGCCATTTCCAGTTTCACATCTGCGCACCATAAAAGGGTATTTCAGTCCGTAGCAAAATCGATATTCTACAAGGTTGACCGCATCTCCAGCGATGATGCAATAAAATACGAGCTCATGAAGAAGTCAGTCGCCGACTTGCAAATCATGGTTACACCAAGAACTTGATTAAGCGCCAATTGAACCGCGTTAAGCGTCCGCAACCGAAAACAGAAAATGTTTGGCGGACTACGGTATCTCTATCGTATGTCAAAAGCGCCTCCGAACGAATAAGTTGAATCTTAAATAACGAAGAAGAAGAAGAAACGCAGGTATTAGAGTAACATATAAGGAAGGTAAAACTCTCCGCTCCGTATTAATGCATCTCAAAGATATGACTCCTCTAGGTTGTGCGACAAACTGCATCTACAAAATCAAATGCAAAGGTTGCGCGGGTGTTTACATTGTGCAAATGTCTAGAAAACTTTGTACATGGGTAAACGAACACAGGAAACGGGTAGAAATGCAAACCCGCAATCCCAGTGAATATCAATCACCGATTCATGATTGTGCTCTAGTTGAACACGTGATGGACACGGGACACATCGTAGATCTTGATAACGTGGAAGTGATATGATGGGGTGTAAAATCTTATAAATAAAGACTTCACGCCGAGGCTGTTGAAATAACAAAGGCTGGGGCGAATTCGGTGAACAAGGTGGATGGGGCGGATATCTCGGTTCGGTTCTGCAGCGGATAAGGATTAACGAACATCACGCCTAATATGCACATGATTGCGTAAGCAGTGTGTCAGCAGACGCTGACCTGTACGATTAATAAAAAACTAGGGATGAACACAGCAATTAGAATGTGTGATCAATTATCTTGATCTCCCGTGTCTAGCTTAGAGAACTCAGGATTGGTTAAGAAAATGCCATTTAAACTTGAACATTGTTCGTACCGACACACTTGGTCTGACGAATCTTCTGTGTTCAGAAGCGGAAAGTTACCAAAATCTTGCTATAACCGATTCATTTCAAACTTTATTTTCATAATTATGGACTCCCGATCGGTCAAGTTTTCAAATACCTGGTTGAAGTAGTGTTCCATGATATAAAAATTTAGATTCAAATATTTAAATGTTATTAAAAGCAACATGCTTAACAATAACCATAGGATGGTAAAAATTGAAACGTACGTGTATAAACAAGATAGTAAATTAAACTAACCAGTATATAAGTGTTGGGGAAACGAATAATTCAATAAAAATTCGTATAATTTCGTTTTAAATTCGTGCAACCTAGTGAAAGGTTGAAGGTAAACTGTTCGAAGTATAACACACGGACAGAGTAAAAATACCTTCTACTGTTTAGGCGGGAATGGGGTACCACCAGCACATCTTCATTGGTGCGATAATTTCTCGTATCCCTTCGCGCGAATAATTCATGTAAGGGATGGTTCGTGGTATGGAATGTTTTGTAATGTAACATGAGTTCTACTCCCCTCGTCGATAAAAAAGTCGAATAGATTCAGTTGAGGTATCCTTTCTTTATAAGGCTTGTTTCGGATGCTGAGAACTAGTTTTGTTGAGAGGTGATAGATTCGCTGCATAAGTTCCACATCATTCTTGAGCCACGGTGACCATGACTGCACACCGTATTCCGTGGCTGGTCTCAAGTATGTATTCATGATCATCGGGGATATCTTGGGCGAAACTTCCCAAAATACCCGTTTGAGTAGATCAAGGAGACGTGTTGCCTTTGTAAAGGAATTGTTAGTTTGAAGTGATGTTTTAAAACTGGAGCGAATCCAGACATCAAAATCTTTTTTTTCTCCACGGCAATTTTCCAGGACATGCGAACCTATATGATATGTGAAACATACTCGATTCCCCGCATTTATGATCCCGCATTTGTTGAAGTTAATCTGCAGTTTGTTCTTCAGCGACCAGCTGTGAAGCGTATCAAGATCCTTTTGTAATAGCAAACAGTCTTCTGGGCTACGGATGAAACACTATATCTTTATGTCTTACGTTGATTCGACCAAGCATTAACCTAGATTGTCATTCGAAAATAGGCTTCAAAATTCTACTAGACATATTTGTGACCTCTCATCCGTGCCAAGCCCATCGAACTATTCACAAAGTTGATCACGACGGTCCATAATGGAAGCAATGGACTCGAGTTTCGCTCTTATTTGAGCTCATCAGCAGTGCATATCCTCCGCTTTAAGGGTGGGGTTCGAACACCCGACCTCCATTTTAGTCCCATGTCTTAACGACCTGTGCTACCGTCCACCGTTTGACCGATTGCAATTGAGCGTTTATGAACTGTTCTCCAGACTGGCACATTTGAGTAGCTTTGTTTGCTTGACCAGTTCAGAAGGAGCCAGCAGCTATTAGACATATTTAACAGCATTTTGGTAACCTCGGTAACATACATTGAAGGGTACAAAAATAATCACTATGCTGCATGCAAAGAAATTTGAGTGGAATCGGTTAGAGTAGTTTTTGGGCAACGTTTTACTTCTGACACAGAAGCTTCGTCAGACGAAGAGTGATAGTCAGGACGGGGAACATGATTAAGTAGCGGTCAACCCACCACCACCTATTTGACCTTGTCGCTAAACAGCCTATATTAATAGACAATAGACACGTTAACGGGCGGAAGCATAATTTTGTGCTCTGATACTTTTGAACATTACTCGTCACTCGCTGAATTATTCTTAAACCATTCGATTTCGCTTAAAGAGATCTATTGGACTGAATCACTTCTAGTGTCCTGTGATCAATATTTCGGAAGTTACTATTTTCCACATCACCGTGGAAATTGTGTGCGCGAGCAAAATTTGTTGTCGCTGTTTTGACCGATATCGTTCGGAAGACCTTCTCCTGCTGAATTCAACTAGCCGTGCCTCATTTGTGCGAGATCAAATCTACGGTCACCACAACTGTTTTACTCGGTAATTTGCATCAAATACAGTGCGACACGTTCCCACGCAAACCTCCCGAATTTCATCTCTCAACCGTGAACCGATCGATACGCGCCTAGGTGTTTCAGTGGAAGCTATCAACACCCACATTCACAATCAGACAACCTTGGCCAGACAACCTCAGCTATCGGATATCTAGACCTAAGAAAACTACGTGTCAAATTTGCAGAAAGGGGGTAAGTGTGAAATCGAAAGTAGTCATGTGCTATATGTGCTCTACTAATTGCGATAAACTTTTGACTAACAAGGCAGTAGTCATTATTAATAATCCTGAAATTCCAAGTGTGCAGTGTCTGTAGAACAAAGCCGTTAAACGGCGCTGGGACCAACCAGGAGATTCAGAGAATCGCATCAAATACTTAAAGAACTGTTCCCAAAAATTCGAGAAAACATTGAAGTCATTAGTAATTGCCCAGAATAACTCACTGAAAAATGAAACAAATATTAACCCAACGCTCCATCCCGTAACTCCACAAGTTGTGCCGTTACTTAAAGAGAATTTGCCGGAGGCTGAACAGTTTGGTGATGTAAAAGCTAGTTGCCACTCAGTTGTTAGTCACATTAGAAAGCCGAAGGGGCGTGTACTGACTATCCACCAGCAGAATTCCTCTACTTCAAAAACTAATACTGAAATGAAAACAACTTTGATGAATCTCAGTGTAATTTGCACCAATGTACCGGAGACATCAGGGACACTTTTCTCGAGTAGAAGAACTCACGACATTGAACAATGGTACCAGCTGTGTTCAATGATGGATATGAGCTCGATACTTCCTCATTCAATAACCCGCCTAAGTCGGCACCCCAATTCTCCTCATCTCGACGAACCACGTTTATTGAGAATAACTTTCAAAAGCCAAAAAGAGATGGAAGACGTTCTTCTTAACTCTTATTTGCTCCGCACATGTTCACATACTAAATGTCGCATACATGCGGATATTCCGTGGTGGGAGAGGAAAGGAAATTTAAGCAATGCGAACATATCTGATCAACGCAGTGTTGTTTTTCTTGATGTTCCCGAAATAAAAACATTACTTCGGGAAGTGAAATACAGCACCACGATTATAAACAGTGACTCTACGTTGCCGACATCATCGGAGCTCACGAGTCAGTGGTGGTGGACACTTTTAGAATACCTCGGTCACCAAACTATAAAGGTGACGGGCCAAAACCTCTGAAAGTAACGTTTTTAACGAAAGGTATGATGGAATCAATTAGGGCTAACTGGAAAGCTAACCAAAGGAATCTCCCGAAGGATGTCAAATGCCACATCCGTTGGAGATTTTTAGTATCACCCTCCGCTGGGTCGAAGCGACCACCTCGTTCTGCTATTTCAATATGTGTGCAGCGCCAGTAGAATTGTAAAGCAAACAAAACGAAATAGAAAAGTTGATTACATTGGTTTGATGGAAACAATGGTAGATTTTGATGAACATAATATAAATTTCAGTGATCCGAACTCGCAATGCAGTGCCACTCAGCGGCACTACAAATTCCCCATTCCCATACTAATTGTCGCCGATATTTCTATTCGGTACGTGTCTGTTTCCTGTGGAATGCCCTTCCCGAAGCAATTATCACCTCTCCCTGTATCCAAACATTCACTCGTACCTTGGACAATTATTTGTTACATAACGATTTGACGATGCCTGTGTATTGACTCGGGATAAGCATATTACTTGACTCCAGTGACATCGTATAATTGATTTTTTTATACCTCTTATTGAACGCATATTTACTATGATATGGTAATTGTGAAGCTATGTGCTTTTTGTGACCATAAATTCTTGAATCTTGAATCTTGAATCTTGAATATGTCCCGAAACATAATAGCAAAGAACGACAATTCAGAATTCGCAGTAGGACTAGAAAATGGTTGACAAAGCGAAATTTGACATGGGCTATTCACAGGGTTTCCAGAACTGATTCGATGCGGGCAAACTTTAGCGAATTGCGAAATCAAGTCACAAATCTCATCCGAGAGGACTAAAAAATATCACCAGCTTCAGCTGGTGGTAAGAATGTAGTGAAATCTTAACTGCTTTATCGAACTGTTAACAACGCTACGAAGATGAAACCCGGAGTATTTTTCGATTATGACAGATAACGGACTAACTGATTCTGTGCTGGAAACCGCTAACGCTCTAGCAAGTTTTTATTCACGAGTTTTCACCCCAAAGGATGAATTACAACGGTCAGAATTGTCAGCACCAATTGTGCCGGAGACTATACGCGATGTATGCATCAGTTCGGAAATAGTGCAGCACCACCTACGTAATTTGAATATCAACAAGTCCCCGGGAGCTGACAGAATCATACCTGCAATCCTAAAGTTATGCAGCAGTCAATTGTGCGAACCACTTTGTGACATATTTAATCACTCCCTGAGGAAGGGTGTTGTACCTAATGACTGGAAGAGAGGGATCATAACACCCATCTACAAAGGTGGAACTCGTTCTGACCCAGCAAATTACCGCCCTGTTACACTGCTTCCAATGATCTCAAAAGTTATGGAGCGAACTGTGTGCGAAAGAATTGTGAGTCATCTCGAAGCTCAAAACTTGCAGTCCAGAGAGCAACATGGATTTAGGAAGTCTCGTTCTTGCTTGACTAACCTACTGGAGACACTGGATGATTGGACGCAGGCAGTGGATAATGGTGGTTGCTTGCATGCGTGTTACTTGGACATATCAAAGGCGTTTGATGGCGTGGACCATTCTATACTCCTGAGCAAGCTGCACGATGTTGGTATTAATGGGTGCCTTCTTGCCTAGCTAAGAAGTTACTTTTTTGATCGCAAGGCAACTGTAAGTATCGATGGTGTGATGTCTGGGGAAATCAAAGCCACCAGCGGTGTCCCACAAGGTTCGGTACCTGTTTCGCTTCTCTTTTTGGTCTACACCAACGACCTTCAGAAACTTGTCACAGCCAAAATGGTTCTCTTTGCGGATGATGTTGAGTTTGGATGCGAATCAAGTCAAGCGTGGACTGTTTGCGCTTACAAAGCGATTTGGATGTATTGAACAGCTGGTCGGAGCGAAACAAACTTCCATTCAACTTCCGTGTGTAAAATGTTGCAAATAGGCAAAGATTTCCCATTCTCATACAAACTTGGATCAAACCAACTTGAATGGACAACCGAGGAAAAAGACATCGGTGTATGGATTAGTGGAAGTCTTGAGAATGGCATGCAATGCGAAGCAATGTACAACCGAGCTAGCCGCATGCTAGGTATGCTTCGGCGGATTTTCGGACATTTTCCCCGTGAATCATTCCCCATGTTCATAAATACGTATATTAACCCGGTGATGGATTACTCAGCGCAAACTTGGCCACCGTGGCTACAAAAGGACATCAAGCTGCTCGAGAGGATTTATCACAGAGCAACCAAAATGGTTGGCTGCCTCCGCAAACTACCATATGAGAATCGACTTGAACATCTTAATTTGGATACCCTGCTTCGCAGACGGGTTAGATTGGACCTGATCCTAACGTACAAAATAATGAACTCAAAGGCGTACCCTCTGAGGCATCTATTTCGCCTCCGGTCAAGCCATGTCACACGTACTCACCCATTAGCATTTGATATTCCATATTCCCATCGGAACTGCCGTCTGTTCTTCTATTCGGTGCGCGTTTGTTTCTTATGAAACTCCCTACCGTCAGATGTTGTGAAATGATTTTCAGGAACAAATTAGATATATTTATGCGCAGTAATTCCAACCTAAATCCCGTTTATATAGCATGATCTTTTTCGAAACGAATAATTTTTTTCATCATATAGTGACTATACATGACATTTTTGTAACTACAAAACTGTCGATCATCCTTAGGACTCAATTTATTTTGTATATATATTTATTGTCCTTATACGAATATCCTGTGGTGTTGTACAGCTACGAGCTTTTTTATACCATAAATTCTTGAATCTAGTGTGTGTTACTTCTCGTGGGAATGACCAGTATCAGTGGTCGATTTTCCTACTAGCGTGTATCCTTAACAATCTGATATAACTGAACACGGTCAAGGTCAGTTGACACGGCGGTCCACATGTCTAAAAGTGCATAACTTAAAAGGTTGAGGTTATCCTATTTTTGAAGAAAAGCAACAATCTAATTAACTAGTAGCTATAAGGTGAATAATAACTATTTACCGTCGCAGCAGTGCCGAGCGCTAGATTATGGAGATTTCTACCCCATCCACCTTATTGACCGCCTCCGCATGTAGGCGTTCGCTATACGGTTTAATACCGCATCTCAATATTTCCACATTATCTAGATCTACGCTGTGGCCCGTATTTGAAACGTGCTCCGCCAAGGCGGAATCACGAATAAGGGATTGATAATCCCTCGAATCCCGGGGCTGTCTCCGGACACGCTTTCAGTGTTCTTCGATTCTAGTGTGAATTTCCCTGGAATACTGCCTTATGTAAACAACCGAACAGTCCTTACAGTTGATTCTGTAGATGCTGTTCGCGACGCTAGATAAAGGTGTCTTTTCCTCGAGGTGCATCAGAACCGAACTAATAATTTTCCCTTTCTTATAAGTCACGCGTATGGCCGTCTGGTTCAAGATTCCACGTATCGCTTCAGATGTACATTTTACGTAGGGTATACAAACTGTATCTCGCCAATTTTCTCCGGTTTTTATGACGAGCTTCTGTGTCAGAAGTGAAACGTTACCCAAAAACTACTCTAACGGATTCCACTCAAATTTCTCAGCATTATGAATACACGATCGGTCCCAAACATATTCCAATCGATTGCAGACCTATTCTTACTTTACAAAACATTCCATACCAGACATATTCCGATCGATTGCTGATCACCATGCTGGTCCTATTTGTGGTCTGTTACGATCACCTAAATGCTTTTAGTATTCATTATTAGTTAATACTCTGATAAATAATTATTTATGGTCAGAAAATCGAACATTTTGCAACCCCGCAGTATTACGGCATTTGAATACACCTTGACGACACGATAATAATTCTCGCATAAACCTGACAGCACTTTCAGGCAAATCATAATTCGTATTTGATCAAAAACGTTTGCGATTAATTGATTAGAGCATATTTTTGGTAGCGTTTCGCTTCTGACACAGAAGTTTCGAAAAAAACTTTGGTGTCAGCACGAACAGGGTTCAGGTTTCAATTGCATTCACCTGATCAAACCTACATTACCTAATGTAGACAGGCTAGATCAAGGTAAATTTATCCGCCCCTTACGTGTGTTAAACCCCTAATTGATTATTTTTATTGTGCAGGTGCTAATAACGTCCTCGGTCCCTGTTACTTGCGTAATCCGTGTGCACCCACGGTAATCGTTGCAAGTTGCGTCTTGTATAATCACTTAATTGCTTTGTCAGTGCATGTGTGAACAATGTCCACTGACCGATAAGGCTACTTGCTTTAACTGCCTATGCATTAGGCGTTATGCACGTTAATCATTATCCGCTGCAGAACCGAACGCCGGATTGTTGAGATATCCGCCCCACCAACCTTGCCTCCGCGTGAAGTCTTTTCCTATAAGGATTGCACAATGTCGACACTACCAGCACTTTAGCGTTGCCAAGGAAGTCACTCAATTCTGATACGACCTTGAAGTATCGTACAAACCTGAGTGTACAAAAAAGTCAACGATGTAGCAATTTGTCTAAATATGAGCCACTTGTTATTTACTGGGCAGCTATAGTATTCAGCGACGCGTCACCTATTTCCACGGTGCTAGCGCAT
>JACCGJ010009817.1:0-11584 GCA_013407085.1 Atriophallophorus winterbourni | reverse complement strand
GTTGGTACGATCGAAAAGCTTTTAAGAAATCAATATAAATTACGTCTACGGAGATGCCAGCATCCAGTAGCTCACACCAAGATTCTTTTGCTAACAGCGAGTTTGTCATGCAAGATCGTTTTTTCCTGAATCCATACTGTGCTTCAGAGATTGAATTATGGGTCTTAAGATGATTCCACAAGGCATCATCAAAGGATGGACTCCATCACTTTTGATAGCACTGGTGATAAAGCTATCGGACGATAATTTAACGGATTTTTTCTCTCGCCACACTTTTAGATGGGAATAGTGAGGGGAGTTTTCCAAATTTCTGCCATAAAGCTCTGTTCGAATATTATCGTGAACACGTTAGACGTCGATATTGGTATGAAAGTACAAGTCTGATCCAGGCAAACTGCCGCACAATCGTGGACTGCACGTGGGTTAAGATACAGTTAGGTTGCCCAGGCCTAGAAAGGGGACATAGAAGTAGACGTCTATATTGCCCATTTGGAAGACAGGTTATGCAATTGGTTGGGGTGTATATTATCTATTCCAGGTGAACCTGTTTTCTTCATTGTCATGAATTTTGTTTCAACAAAATTGGGGGGAATTCCACCTGGTGAAAAATTGGCAGGCTGCAGCTGTTGCCGTTCAGAAACAGCCCTTGTGTCGACACTTGTGAGATAACTGATGCAAAATGTTGTCGAAGAACGTTTGCGCAATATTTAAATGATGTCACTATGCCGGTAGGAGAAGCCAGTGGCGGTATTCTCATTTTCAAAATTACGGAGGTTGTTGACGCGCTTGTACAATGCTTTGGGATGCATAACAAATTTGTCGACTAGACTGATTTGGTAATGTTTTCTATCATTTCGAATAAGACAGACACACTTATTTCGTAATAAGGCGTAGTTGCGCCAATTTAGTCTTGACGGAACGTCCAAGTATTTACACCAGGCCTTGTCATGTTTACACATCCATTTCTGTGTACTGCTCCAAGAGGACGCTGCTTGTTGCTTATTATTTTCATGTTTGATGACAAATCAATGATGATACGGAGTTGGTTGTAAAAATTTTCCAATATTTCCTGAGCTGATGTGAGCGCAAAGAAATCCCATCGATTGGCAGTAATAAGAGCTCGAAGCAAGTCATAGTTCACAGTAGTATATGTTCGCTGACTATTTTCCACTGACTCGTATTGATAAATATAATCAAATGTCATGACATGATTACTCAATCCGATGGGAGCTGTATAAGAAACAGATTCGATCATAAGTTCTTTGTTTGTAAGTATGAGGTCCAGGGTAGATGGAGTTTGTTCAGATCGAAATCGCGTTGGTTGTTGTACGTGGTTGTAAATTGGGGTGCAAGTCATTATTTCTTAACGAAAGTTTTGGAAAAAATCGTTACCCGTAATGTGAGTGGCAAGTATCAGTACATTAAAATCACCGAGCGGATCGAATGCGAGTAGAGGAGCTTCAATGCAAAACGTTTTGCATTAGAAAGAGCAGTGTCAGCGGCAGATGATGAAGAAGGAGAGGTGTAAATCAATGCTAAGATGTACCTAAGTTTATCATGCAGGTCAATAGATCAAAACAATGTATCTCGGACATCTAGCTCAGTGGATAAAAAGTCGATGCTTTCATGTAAGTAGAGCAGGACACAGGCACATTTTTTGGCTCGTGGGAGAAAAATATAGTATAGTTTTGGGAGTAGTATATCGCCCACCGTCTGCGCAAGAAACTTACAATCTGGCCCTACTCGACAAAATTCGCATGGTTACTTCCAGATTCACTTTTAGATTTTTCATTATGGGTGACTTCAATTTACCGAATCTGCAAAGCAGTAACTTTTACACTCCCCCGAGCGCGCATTCAGTGAGTTGTTAGACGATATTCCTCTTTATAACCACATTGCATGTAATACCCGATACCGCGGAACCGATTTACCTTCACTCTTGAATCTCGTTCTGACAAGCTTACGAAAGTCCACTGGGACTAAGTGATCACGTCGTCATCCAGTTTGACTATCTGTTTGAAGCTGTAAGAACAAATGATGCCCGTAAAACAGTTAGGCGGATCAACACTATAGGGTTGAGTGATGCTCTAAATAACACGATTAACTTCCAACCGGAAACCCGCAACGTACATGAATTTTGGAAATGGCTAATATCTAATCTTAAGAATTCAAACGAAGTGAGCTCCGAATTTGTCCTGAGGAACTCATGAATAAACCTTGAGTTTAAACTAATAATCAGAACTCGTACGTGGTTAACGGTACGAAACATTGCTTGGCGACACCATAGTCGAAACCCATCATCAGAGACCTGGGAAACATTCCGTTTACTGCGGAATAAAGTAAACAAATTTGTCATCCAACACAAGTTGTGTGAAAGGCTTGGTATCACTAGAAAGTTGTTGAATTGGCTAAATGACTACCTAACAAATCGCACTACCCAGGTACGTGTTGAGGGTGCATTATCATAACCAATCGCAGCAACTAGCGGAGTTTCCCAAGGTTCAGTCCTTGGTGCGATCCTTTTTCTGGTTTTTGTCAACGAAGTACCGGAAATTGTTCGATGTAACATTTCGTTATTTGCGGACGACATAAAGATATGGCGCTGCATTCGTAGTCCAGAAGACTGTCTGCTATTACAAAAAGATCTTGATACGCTTCACAGCTGGTCGTTGAAGAACAAACTGCCGTTTAACTTCAAGAAATGCAGGATCATGAATGTGGGGAATCGAGTAGAGTTCACATATCATATAAGTTCGCATGTCCTTGAAAATTGCAATGAAGAAAAAGATATGGGTGTCTGGATATGCTCCAGTTTAAAAACCTCACTTCAAACTAACAGTGCTTTTAAAAAAGCAACACTTGTCCTAAATCTATTCAAACGGATCTTTGAGTAATTTTCGCCCAAAATATTCCCAAGGATCATGAATACATACTTGAGACCAGTCATGGAATACGGTGTGCAGTCATGTTCTCCGTTTCTCAAGAGTGATGTGGAACTTAAGCTGGGAATCAATCATCGCTCAACAAAACTAGTTCTCAGCATCCGAAACAAGCCTAATAAAGAACGGGTAGCTCAACTGAATGTATTCGAATTTTCCTATCGACGAAACAGAGGAGACCTTATCTTACTTTACAAAACATTCCATACCCCGAACCATCCATTACAGGATTAAATAACGCAAAAGGATACAAGAAAATATCGGACCCATTAATATGTGCTGGCCGTACCCCATTCCCGCCTGAACTGTAGAAGGTATTTCACTCCATCCGTATCTGTTTTACTTGGAACAGTTTACCATCAACCGTTGCTCACTCCACTAGCTTGCATGAACTTAAAACGAAATTAGACGAATTTTTATTGCATTACTTGTTTCCCGAACACTTATATACTGCTTAATCTACTTCCCTATCTTGTTTATACGCTTAAATTTCAATTTTTACCTTCCTATGGTTGTTGTCAAGCTTGTTGCTTTTTAGACCATTAGAAACCTTGAATTACTACTATACTGCTGTGCGGACGCATTTTTTGTTCTGACACTTTTGGTCATATATTCGCCGAATCTGCTCGGATTTATCCCATTCCAAAAACTCGGTTACTTTCGATCATAGCTATCGGAATTTATCCGTTTGCTCTTGTCAGATGGCTCACTGCAAAGTTGACGTATCGGCGTAAATATCTCACATTGCTAACGCGCGCAAACTTCTTCTCATCGCTAACTATTTTATTGTTTTTGCTATCATTGCAAAGATCGCGCGAGCTGCGCATTTTGATACCTGTTTCTGTATTCTACCTTGGGTGGTTAATGAGTTATAGTGGATTATTTTCTAAAGACGAAGTCACGAGTTTCAAAACAGCACCAACGACCAGTCGAGCAAACGCCTATCACTCAGCCGAACCACTTCAGGCTACTCGCATCACGAGATCCAACATACGAACAAAAAATCGATCGATCAAACTGTGACAGCGAAGATTATTCACCCGATAGCGACATGGAACCAACTTGACCTCTGTGCCAAGGGCCTAGATCCGGCGAACGCACAATTGTCACGACCGGCCCAGCTGATGGGACGAATCTCAGCACGCAGAATCGTCCCGAGGTCACGTGCAAACCGTGTGAACAACCGGTGAGTCCCAAGGCGAGTAAAGTCATAACGGGTCTTCTGTGTATGGGTAAGATCCATGGTAAAAATGGCCGTACATTAGCCCCTGATTCGATAGCATTAATTAGTAAAGGAAAGGAAAGGTTCCAGGCGCCTGCTGTGTCCGTGTTCGTTGCAGAGCTAAATCCTTGCACGAAGCCGATAATTTTGAATCGAAAATAGAATGGTCAGTTTCGAGTTGAGTCTTTGACGGGTGTAGGAAATAATGGTAGATCATATGAGTACCCAAGTGATCACAGTTGAAGACCATCTTATCAATACAGCAATTCCGGAAATACTATTGAATGAATATGAGACTAAGGCCGCTAGTGTGCCAAAATAGAAAAAGTAAGGTTAATCCTGATCTTACTGTCCCTACCTGATGAGTGCAAACAGCACGAAACCGGTCGTGGGGTGTGTGTGACGGAAAAGCATGCAAATGATTATTTTGTAAGGTTAATCCGTTTTGGAATCAGTTTAAACGACCACGGTCGACCTCAGCTGTACACTCCAAAACTACTGTGCCCCACTCACGAAGTCAAGCACAAAATGCTTTAAATTCAAAAATGTGACTTTCCGGTACCCAAAAAGAACTCCCCATACGCGCTGAGCGTGATATGTACGAATGTTAGCGAGTCATGATAAAGCCTGTTCGATAGCAAACAGAAACACGATGTCGAGAAATGGTCTCAACTTTGCCACCTAATGCAAATTGAACATGTAATCGCAGACAAAGTGACTCGTCTAACTCGCCGCTGATCTTCAGCTCATATTGGTCAACCTCGCTTGTTATGAGTCACACTGAAATGCGAGGGTGATATTGAGAACGTACTGCTGAATTCGCACCTACTCAAGACAGATCCCGGCTGAAACTGCCGCATATATCCCGATGTACCATGATGGGAATGGAAGTGTAGCTTTAACGCCAGGGTAAAACGGTATCACGAAGTATAGTTCTACTTGGTGTAACTGAAAATGCTTCTCGAGCATCGATTCAGGAAACCGTTAAGCATGATG
Source organism: Atriophallophorus winterbourni (assembly GCA_013407085.1). Taxonomy (NCBI): domain Eukaryota; kingdom Metazoa; phylum Platyhelminthes; class Trematoda; order Plagiorchiida; family Microphallidae; genus Atriophallophorus; species Atriophallophorus winterbourni. The sequence continues at coordinate 6,427 of JACCGJ010009817.1, read as the reverse complement.
TCAAGCCTGGCCGCTACATTGCTTGTTCTCTTGATATTTCTAATGCGTTTGTTGTGGACACTTTTCGAGTTCCTTTTCGCCCTGAAGATAACGTTCTTTACCAGCGCTATGGCCGAAATGCTGATGCTTGCTCGGTTGCGATATGTTTTAAGAATGCCTAATCATTGGTTACCGTACCACGCCGTATTCGCAGAGCCTGGGAGAAACGATCGGGTGGCCAATCCATTACGTGGCGCGTTGGGATAAAGAAACTCACCATAGCGCTAAGCTCAGTTGGGCGTAATCGTTTGGCTGGGTGGGGTCCAAAAGCTCCACTTTATAGTTAACTGGAAACCTTACGCGATATGGCTGCAAATCGAAGTCAGTGGCGCCAGTGTATCTTATTATGTATGTCAGAATTTTTTATCCGGTATTATTTCATATATAGAAAACAAAACAAAAACCCCACAAAATCGCATGCAGTGAAATTACAAATCAAGCTGCTTTTTGCTTTTGCATATTCCGCTTGCCTGCTTTCCCTTTTTTCACGCACTTGCTTATCTGCTTTTCCTGTTTCATATTGCTTGGCACTTTGTCTGGCTTCAGACTTGTGCTTCATGATGATGATGATGGCCGAAATAGTAAGGTCGGGATGGAAAAAGGAAAACTAACATTACCCAAGGATGTTAGACTTAGCCCACCCAAACCCAATGTCATAAATTAAACACTCCTTCGTCTGGAAACAGCGGATAGCCGCGTTTCCTTCCAAATGGAAGAAATGAATTCATCAAAAACGTCGTTGATCCGGCTCCAATCGAGTCGTGCCGAGCAATTCACACCGAAACCTAATTGTCGATTCAAGCAGTCGACGACCAATAAAAAGCTCACATGATTTATCATCCCAGGCACTGACTAATCAGCGGGATCAGGCATCACAATGTTTAACGCCTTATCACACACCACATGATTCATCACTACATAAAGCAGCATCGATCAAATGTGTTTAGACTAATGCTCAATGTTTAGTCAACAAGTTGGAGGAACTGATTAATATCTGTGTAGACAATTCCCCTGATCTTATTACTGTGACTTAAACTTGGTATCAATCGAGTATGACCGACCGTGAACTTTCTATTCCCCATATGACACTCCTACGTCCTATGCTGTGGCGGAGTTGGTGTTGCGTTGTACTGTCACAAGCGACTAAAGATGAACAAAGTTATGATGTCTGTGACGTTCCAGCAGTACCAGATCCAATTTTATTACCCGTACAAGCTCGGAACCCAAAAGCCAGGATTACTCGGTCGAAGAAAAACACCTACGTGTTTCTATGTATAGTGGTTTGAAATTTTTTTTGCAATATGAAAATGTTTACAATCACGCCTCGTTTCTGCTATGCATGTTCCGGTGTATGATTAGAAGTTACCCTGTGTTGATTTCCCCTAATGAACACGTATGCACAGCAGGTCGTAGACCATACCGCGAAAACATTAATAACGGCTCCAAAACGATATTTAGATTGGCCGTCTATATCATCGGGCGTCTAAGCATAATCTAAGCAAAATATTCCATACGTTGAGCACCTCAGACGACTGGGCCTGAGGACTGTTTCATAAAGATGAGTTCGAGGTAACCCTATCCTCGTTTTCACTACTGTTTCCCACGCCCGAGATAACTTATTCTAACTTCAAAGTGATAGTAGCATCCGAGATCACGGTTACAGGTTGGATATCCCACACTCCAAACGGAACTGCCGCAGAGATGTATACAGTGGGCGTGTTTATAATTCCCTAGGTGTCAACTTGGTAAACTTCAGCTATATTTAATCAACTTTCAAAGGTTATATGAGAGCTAACCCTGATGGGAAGACCTGACACCTTTTCGGTTGGGCGACCACAACAGATGTTGCTGGCTCCTAGTAAAATGTGCCGGTCTGAAGAGATTCATAAAAGCTTAATTGTGATCGGTCTAGCGGTGGCCCAGCCCGTAAGGCGTGGGACTACAATGATGATGATCGGGGGTTCGAATCCCACCCGAATCGGATGTGCACTGCTAATGAGCTCAAATAAGAGCGAAATTCCAGTTCAGTGCTTCCATTATGGACCGTCGTGATCAACTTTGTGAATATTTTGACGGACTTGCCACGGATGAGTAGTCACACCTACTCCTGATATTACTCACCTATAGACAATTCATTTCTTTACCGTATCCTAATCAAGGGGAAACTACCTAAATTTATTGTAAATTTAAATGCTTCTTCAACCAAAAATCTTGAACCTTCGAAATAATCACGACCGTAATTTCAAACACCTTAAATTTTGCTTAGCTATGGAATGAAAAGCGACCGGTTAGTTACCGTTTTGTATTGAAGCGATGGCGCCTTTAACCGCCGATGGGCTGCTAACTTATTGCTTAACTCACCACAACTCCAATGTATTGTGGTGCTCACATCCCCAGCACCACAATATATTGGTTATTTTGAGCGTCTTGACCAAAAACCACGCTGTGATTCTTTATTTGAACATCGTGGTTCGTCGTACGAATCCTATTTAAGAGTGGCATGCAAGTCTAACTTTGTTCACAACCATCTCGTCTTCAAGACCAACGCCACCCAGATGCGGCACGATTCAGATAAAGCGATCTTTAATATCATTGCATTGAGGATACATGTTCTGCTTGCTTGGACAAATGTGATGTTCTAAGACATCCAGTCTCCCCGACGGCGACAAACGGTGCAATGTGGGTGACGGTATTTAACCAAAAGAAACGGTCACTCCAATCCAACCGCTCAGAGATGCTTTCGTTGGTCCAAGTTTCCTACTGTCTGTGAGCTTTCTTTTGGTTTAGCAATCGGTTTGTTCATCTCATTCCTTATACCGGCAGCACTATAAAGTTTGCAATCTAGTAGTGAAGCAAAATGATAAACAAAATGTTTTTACATCCAGTAGGCACGAAATGTGATTACCCGGATTCGCTACTATCATTCGCAGTCAAGTGTTTCTTAAGGTGCTATAATTCAATTGGTAGGGACCCAATACGCGCATTCAATTCGCCGGTCACGACGGGCATCCTTTCCAGTAACTAACGGCCACAGATAGATCGTTATATTAATCGTCTGTTGGATTTGATTAGCATATATTACGTTCGGGCATAGACCGCAATAATAGTAATTTTGAAAACGTGCCCTCGAACGGATAAATGCAACTCTAGGTGAGATCGACGTTCATGCCAGAAGAGTTCGTTTAGTATGACGCCTGAGAACGGTCGCTATCCATTCTGGCAAGCTCCCTTTTCGCTCCCATTATAAGAAATCTATATAAACCCCAGGGGGCGGAAATAACTTTGGTTCCAGGTATGCGCATTTTAGAGATATCTTCATTACCCATCAGTGCCATGACATTTGAAAAATTCATATGTATAGTCTCGTGTTGTTTAATTTTCACCTTGGCCCCCGGGAGAGCATAGGGCATCGCGTTGCGATAACGCAGCGACAGAGAACAGATAAACTGACTGAGAATAAAAAAATTTCTTCGGAACTGATTAGCGTTTGTTTGAACACATCTCCATAGCTTTTGCACACTCAGATGCAACCTATAGGACAGTAGTAACAATAGATAAATCTATGCCATTTTTCTCCCTGAGTGGAATCACGATTTTCCTCTCTTGGATTGTCATCAACGGCTGACGAGTTGTATGCGCTCGAATGAATCTTATTCAAAAACGCCATTCAATCGCCTCCAGCTTTTCTCATGCCAGTAAAAGCATTTCGGTCGGGTTTTCGCAGGACAGGAGCTGGATTTGATAGTAAGATGGTATGAAAGCACAAGATTCATCCAGGCAAAATGCCGCACAGTCACAGACTGCACGTGGGCTAAGATAATGTCAGGATGTCCAGGCCTAGATTGCACGGATGTGAAATCATGCAGTACTTTGTATTGTTCGACTAACGCCGTGCTAAATTGATTGCCAGAGGTAGTGAGCTGCATGCTGGAACAGGCTGGAGTCTCACTTGATAGTAAGGGGTTTTATCCACGCCACGCTTGGACCCATTATCACTATTAGCTCGTCCCTTAAAGAACTACATTCCAGTTTGCATTATTTGATTAGCGATTAAAATTATTAAGAAATCACAGGTTGATCCCAAGGCATGTGGGTTCGTTGACCAGCAGAATGAGCAATTACGAGGTCAAAATGTCAAGGGCATCAATGTTTTATTTAAACCCTAGAATTCAACAATACAAAGGACCAGGAACTGCTCCAAGCCTCAAACATTAAAAATTAATAGTATAAATTTTGTAATGGGAACGAAATAACCGAATTGAGATAAATTAATCAATAGAAAGGTTACAATGAACATGGATTATCCGAATAAGAACATAAGCGCCAAATTAACATCTCCACCGGCAGCCTCCAATGCCTGGCGTGCAGCCAGTTCATCGGTTACGCCCATGTCTCGGAGTTGTGCCAGCTGTTGGGTCCAATCACGCGAGACAACCGATTCGGCTTGTGGGGCTGTCGCAGGCGAATGTTCTGTCACCACGCTGGAAGGCTAAAAACGGTACGGATCAATAAAACAATGGGAAAACCTCTAAGCGTTTGATTTGTTTTTGTGTACATATAATAACCGGTGTCCGGTAACTTAATCGTCAGACACTTAATCAACAGACATTTAACTTCATCACCAGTCACTTAATCCTCAGTTTGCTAACGAATAAGTGTCAGTAAACCATAAGAACCAAGAACATCAAAAGCTGATTCCTCTACGAAACCCGGGTTGCTGCTTTTCTGTGACTTCTTTCGTGAAGTTCAACGTTGCGATGAAGTGTAAAGAAAACGGTCAAGTTATCGCAAGCCGTGAAATGTTAATTTTTGAAAGCAGTTTATCCCGTTTCAGCTAATATTCAACCTGGGACGCCACATAATCTATTGAACATCGCCGCTCAAATACTTGCGACCGTGATGCAAATTACGCCAAATAGGGAACGGTAGGATTTAGCGGTTACAAGATCTATAGATAAGTAGGCAAAGACATAATTGGATTAGGTGTCTATACCTCGAACAAATCATGCGTGCAATTAAGGTTTGCGATCGAGTAAACCAACGTCAGCACAACACATTCAGTTCGAATTGCACTGTCATCAATAGCATACAAGAATAACCAACCAATCTAAGATGTCACAACAGCAAGATCACCACTCGACACAATTCTGAGTTACAACTCAAAGAGTGATAAAATGTCTGACACTGGTCGCTTCAACTGCAGCTAGTCTGTTTGTTAGGGCCTTTATTGCTTGGGTTGAGTGACAGTCCGACTACACTATCTTGGCTAAGGAGTGCCAAACAAAACATCTGTGTGAATAATTCAACCGTGGGAGGTTGTACACGGCAAACAATTGTTTTGATAACGTCGATTGCTAAATGTCGCACAGCTGGTGTTCATCGAGGTTTTGAAGATGTCTCAGTTTTTCCTCTGTGTCAACACTTCACATGATTGCAGCAAGACTGCAGGAATTATTTATTTGTATGTTCTGGCCTTGAGGTTCAAAGACAAATCTCACTGGCGTCACAGACGAGCGATATTACGGAACGCTACAGTTGCTTTAAAAGTACCGTTATGTAAGCACGCGCCACTATTGGCAGAACCACCCATGCAAAGCAGTCTACTGTGCCGTTTTGTCTGTGTTATAGTCTGTGAGGAAACTTCGCGTTTGAAAGGCGCAATAACGTTAGCTAAAATTAGACGAAAAACGAGCGAATGACTATTTATCTTGGTCCTGTAAATAACCATCCGCTTTGGTAGTGAGCTGTATGCTGAAACATGCTGGAGTCTCACTACCATTTCTATTTCTTTTCTGACATCTGTCTAGGCTTGGGCAACCTGACAGTATCTTAGCCCACGTGCAGTCTCTGACTGTGCGGCACTTTGCCTGGATCAGGATTGTACTTTCACATCACGCACATCACATCCGCTCCATGGATTCAAGCACACGTCCAAATGTGCATCATCACAAACTCGACTGTGAGCATGGACCCAAGTAGTCTCTGTCTCATCGGGTTAAAAGCTTGTGTGCTAACCTGTTTAGGTCGCACATGGCTTACGGACAGTAAATAATCGAATAATTAAATAAACAAAAATGGCTTTTTCTGGCTAACAATTAGACAAACTGCCATTCTCTGAGAGCAATCCTTCCAGTATATCGATCAAATAGTTACCGTCACCGATGTGCCGTCGTCCAGCACTTCTGTGCTGTGCAGCTAACACCGCGCTATATTAATTTACCACCGGCAGTGATCTGTATGTGAAAACACGTAGAAATCTCACTGCCATTTCTATTTTATCTCATTTTCTCATATCTGTTTAGGCCTGGGCAACCTGACCGTATCTTAGCCGACAGTAGTCTTTGACTACGTGGCACTTTGCTTGGATCAGGCTTGTGCTTTCATACAT